>MU825408.1:600000-843632 GCA_029204205.1 Desmophyllum pertusum | reverse complement strand
CTCCGCGCTAATTGCTCCAGCGTAAGCTTTTGTAATAATGCCATTATACTGTTTGCAGTCTGTTTCTCTCTCGAAATCACGAAAGAAGCACGGCCAGGAGCTTGGGGCGAGACGAAGGTGCGGCGCCGCCATTTTTGCACTCAAGCTCCAGTAGCAGACTACAAATAGAGCCTGGAGTGGGTTCCTTCAATCTCGTTCCCAGAGTCCTCGTTACCCTTGTCCAGCAGTGGAGCGGCCAACAAGGAACTCTGGGGAAAAGCGATCCGCCATGACCGGATTCTAGGACTTCGGTTCTACTGCGCATGTGTTCGACCCCATGTTTCAACTAACGGACGCCAAGATTCTTGGACTTCCGGTCTTACTGCGCAAGTCAGGCGGATCACTCTGTCCCAGAGGTCCCAATCTCGTACCCAGAGTCAACGGTCTCCTCGGTCAGCGGGTCGTCGCCAGGTTAGACTCTGGGGGAATGGAATAAATCTCGAATTTTTTGATTGGCTGTTCGCGTAAATTTCTACACATTTCTATAATAATTATAACCGGGCAGTTAAAACAGCCCGGTTATAAGTTAATTATTAACTTCTTGTTAATTAAAAACCCCTCAGATCTGATAGGGGGGTTCTGTGCGAGGTTTACCCCATCTTCGCCCGCCGTTGGGGCCTGGGGGTAAAAAAGAAAATAACGAGTAAAGCGAGCCGAGTGCGAACTAGCAACTAGGGAGGAGAACGAATGTTCTCTTTAATCGATCGGTATTTGTAGTACTGTAATTTAGTTAGCCTTTTATATACAGTCGAACTTGTATATAACGGCGGCCACCCTCTATAAAGCGGCCAGTTTTCATAGTCCAGAATTTTCGTCCATACAAACTTTCTAATTTCTACCTGTATTAGACAGTCACCTCTATAAAACGGTCGCGGCCTCCCATGTGTGTCGCACCTTCTGAAAACGGGTGGCAGGCAGGAGCAGCCAAGACCCCCCTGTCCTATCTATATAGGTGGCGGGTGGCGGGCAGTACCCCTACCCATATACCCCATCTATATAGGTGGCGGGTAGCAGGTAAGACCCTCTGCCCCATCTATATAGGTGCAGGGCGGGTGTATAGGCCCCCTACTTGGCAGTACTTGCAATGGGTAGTAGGCAGCAGGGGGTACTCCACCCCCTAAAAAGTGGGTCCCTATGTGGGGCAGTTGTTTTGACCTCTTCCCTTACTTTCGGAGGGGCCGCTACTATCGGAATTCTACGGTATGATAGGCGGCTAAAGAAATATAAATATAGTACAGTTTTGCTTACGAGTGAGACGACATTATTTTGCGGTAATGTCGTCTCAAATTCGGACCGGTGATTGGTTCTGAAGATACAGATTGGCACCAAGACACTGAATTGGGTTCCTCGCGTACGCATCAAAATTCAATATCTTGTCATTTGCTCATTCATGGAGTGCTTTATTCGCCGGTACAACTTGCTCAATCTAAAAGTTAGCGTATGGTGAGTATTAAAAATAATTTATTTCTTGTAAGAGTTTGTTTACCGTTTTCACATTGCTTTCGCGATGTGCACGCGCTAAAATGTAAATCAACTTTTTCGGTGCAAAATTGGATTATTTTCCCATTTCATTGCTGTTAGGTACTTTAGCAAACTTTGTGGGATATAATTCTGAATTGCTTACCGGCGAAAAAAGTCCGACTTTATTCGAAACGCTATGAAAAGTTGTCTTTTAGCTTCGGTGGCCCACATCGCACGTGTGTACGTTTTGAAATTTGTTTGATACAATAATCGCAAAACAAGTGCGACCAGGCTCCTAGCCTGGTGCGACCTACTTGTTGTGAGTCGGACAAATTTTGTCAAAACGGACAAAACTTCAAAGGCGCCGTAGTCCTGCCTTGGAAGTGGACAAGTCACTTCCTAGTCCAGTCCCTGAACTCTCTCTTACCCCCGCCCATAGGGACTGGAATCCCGCTGGGTTCAGACCCTATATAGGGCGGGGTAAGAGAGAGTTCAGGGACTGGACTAGTCACTTCCCCACGCACCGGGAGACTCCAGATAACAATGCTTTCTTGATTAACCATTGTGTTTTTTCTCTGAGAATAACACATTTGCATTTTGCAGCACGTGTTGCCATATACAGCTGTTTCGAGAAAGGTTGTCGGAAAAAGCGCACGCGACAATCCCGAAAGGTATTGTGGGTAGTTTTAAGTTCACGGTTCCTTGACTTCAGCATTTCAGGGAAATCTGATAAAATGGCACGTGACGCCATGGACGTATGTTTGCGAGTGCTAAAAGAAAGAAACAAAAGTAGGTTTGACAGCAGTGTCAGGAACGTACCTTGCTGATCATATCCCAGATTACCTTTCGGGATTGTCGCGTGCGCTTTTTCCGACAACCTTTCTCGAAACAGCTGTATTTGATTCAAATTTACCGCGGCCTCCAGGACTGTGTGCAAGTATAGTATGGTTTACGCCACCAATACTGGATTTAAAATATGTGAATAACAATGCATTGTTTTTTCGTTTGTTTCTATTAATTTTCTGTGGTAATCGTTACAGGTCGAACAAACTTCATCATTTTAATAATGTTGTGAAGGACAAAGCTGTTCTCCCCAAAGCCCAGAATTTGGTCATTTCACGTCGTTGTTTTGCAGACTGACAGCTGAGGAATGTCCCAAGATGTTTATCATAGCACTTGCAAAGCTATTGTGCTAGTAACTAAACCTTTTGTTACTCTACAAGATGTCTCTGACAACATGTCCTGACAATTTTTTTGAAAATGTTGGGACATTCAAAACTTGTCCGCAAGTGCGACCCGGGCCTTATTGGCCAACGAAACAATAGACAAACAACCTGTCTATAAACAGCAGCATCTCGGCTCACGAACACGCGTGCGTGTAGTCACGCTTCACGCGCCCCCCGCAAAGGATTCTTGACATCACGTGATCAGTACTATACTGTGTGTCGCTGGTTGTGTTGGATTGTGTTTTACTGCTTCCATTTTGGGCAGCTTTTCTGATCTGCCAAGAAGGTAAGTAACCAAACCCGTAACACTTAACATTAAATAATAGCACAGTGTATAAGAACCGGTGACATTTCAACTGGTTGCTTTATTCTGTCTTCAATAATTTGACTGTCTATCGTTGCATATTTGCGTTGAGATAACTTAACCCCGACGTAACTAATCGAACCAAATCGAACGTTCGATTAATCGAACTGAATCGAACTTAATCGAACCTAATCACGTGAGTAGGTTCGATTAAGTTCGGTAATCGAACAGAATCGAACTCTCACAAAAAATTTGGAGTAATCGAACGCAATCGAACTTTTGATTAGGTTCGATTGAGTTCGATTGAGTTCGATTAGGTTCGATGGCACGAAATGGTCGACGTTGGATGGCATTCGATTGAAAATGGAGTTGGCATGGGAACATAAGCATCACAAGCTCGAGTGTCGCAAGCTTGTTCCCCGGAGCATACGCAAAAAATGAATATGAGAAACAGGAAAGTTTGTCAATAAATTGCCATTTATTTTATGTTTGGGCGAATCCTTGCATTGCCACACAGTGTCACTCAACACTCATCAATATAAGAGTTTACATTATGTTTGGCTAATGAGGCTTTCAACTTTACAGCGTCAATTCTTGTTATCTTTACGGTCACTGATTGCACTGGCACGTTCAGACCACCTCCGCGTTTGTATCTGCCACGTGGATCAGGAAAAGGATCACCAGTCACAGTGCTATAGAAAAATATACTTGCAAATGTGGCGGTTTCTTTTATCTCACGTTACCTCGGAACATTATTTTTAAATAATGATTGTATCAATTGTAGCTTCCACGACCGCGCTGTTCGCAACTAATTTGTATTATTAACTATTGTTTTTGGCTTTGTTTCAGTTCACTACCTTTTGTTCGGCCGTTAATTAAGAGTAAGCTGATAAAAAATAAATCATGAAATGGAACTACAGTTTAAGTGAGATTAATTTCCTATTGTCTGTTGAACGTAATTCTAAGTTGTTCTCACATGCTGAGAGAGACTGTTCAAATATCTGGTATATTTTGAGTCATTTTTAGCCGTTTTTCGATTGAGTTCGATTCGGTTCGATTCGGTTCGATTTGGTTCGATTTGGTTCGGAAATCGAACGTAATCGAACTCTCACACAAATTTTTTGGTTCGATTTGGTTCGATTACCGAACTAATCGAACTAAATCGTTCGATTAAGTTCGATTAGGTTCGATTAAGTTCGATTACCGAACGGTTCGATTAGTTACGTCGGGCTTAACTTACTGTTATGTGCACCCTCCCTAAATAAAGTTGATTATTATTATTATAAGCTTATATAATCGATCAGTCTAAGTTGTTATAAGATATTTTTCTAGATGATAATGTGTTTGTGAATTCTATTAACAAAGGGTTTCGTTGTCATTTCGGCCACTCATCAAGTTATATTTCGAACTTAATCAAACTTAATCGAACTCAATCCATGGATGATTTACGTTCGATTATGTTCTCGGAAATCGAATGTAATCAAACAAAATCCATATAATTAACAATAGACGGCAAGCTCGAGGTTTCTATCGGCTGGCGAGGGGCAAAGCCCCGAGCCAACTATCAAAGTCGATAGAAACTGAGAGTGAGCCGTCTAATTGTTTTAGCATAACCCAGTGGCTGATCTATTAAATACATAATAGCAATAAAACTGGTTTATTGACGGTTTTGTTTAATATTTTTTGGCTGTAATGCACGAAAAACTGTGCGCGCGCGCTCCAAAGCCATCTACATGTATCTTTCCGAGTTTGCCAATAGTCAACCTCTGGGTTATACTGCTTGTCGGCTGATTGAAACATAGCTTGGAGCAATTTTACTATACCCGGCAACTGTGAAGGCGTAAGGCAGTGCTCGAAATTAGCAGTCGTCTGAGACAACTAAAAGTGTTTCAGTAAAGTTAAAGGCCCAGTCATCCGAGAAAAAACCACTGTACAACCCAAGTATAAATCGAAGTAAGCTTACTTACTTTTCTGTGATGTTCAACAGAATAACGAAAATAAGTTATTAATTTGATACAGGAAAATAGCTCTATAAACTATAGTATAGGGGTAAATCTTCAGGTAATAAATGGATGCAACCAAGATTTTTAAAATCAACTGAATCAAAGTTTATACAATCATGCAAGTAGCTCACGCAAGTGGCATTCCAAGTTTCTGGGTTGAAATCACCCCCGGGTGGGGGGGGGGGGTACTCCCTTATATAAGCAATATAGGTATGTGCCGCCCCAAAGGGTATGGTTTTTGAGCCGTTTTGGTCTGAAATAGGGTATAGATTTTGACCATTTTGGTCTGAAATAGGGTATGTTTTGTGCACTTTGGTCTGGAATTTGGTTTGGCTTTTAGACAAAACTGTTGTTTGCGCAAATGGAACCCATTCCTGGGTAGCTGAAGTCATGTATTAGACCCGTGTACTAATTTTATAGGTCTGAAATAGGGTATCAAAAATCACATATTTTGGTCTGAAATAGGGTAAGGGTTTTAAGAAGCGGGCCGCACACCCCCACCAAAAATTTTGGCGAGTACCCCCCCCCCCCCCTGGTAATCGCCCTATAATGCATTGTAAGCTTAGTTAAATCTTGAGTACATCATGGCTACAAGGAATTTAGGCTAAGTTAAAATCGAGCCAATACAGCCTTTATGCCTCTCTAGGGGTGAAGAGGATGAGTCTTGAGTCAATGCTGGTCAGCAGCTCTCTACATGTAAAAATTTGCATTTGGAGACTAGTAATTTTGAACCCTGGAGTGACTCAGACATGTTATAAGTATTGAACCTTGACACTAAATAAAGTAAACAAGTAGTTACATATATACTAACTTTGTGTGAAACATTATTTATTATTTGAATTAATGCACTTCAGAGAATTGTGTCAAAAAAATTGAAAATTGAGTCAAAACCCATAATAATATTTGGCAATAGGTCAGATAATTTATTTTAAGGACAACCAAGCAGTCATCAGGGCAACCAAAGTCAGGGGTTTTGTTGTCCGGCATTTGGCCTAAGGACAACTTGGATGTTTTTTAATTTCGAGGTGCTATAGTGGGCTAACCAGGGTGCTATATATAGCAGGCTGACTGATGCAGTTTACAATAAAAAATTAAGTACATCGTTTAAGATCATAAAGTGTTCAAAGGGCACTTTGACCCATGGAAAGGAAAAATCCCCAGAAAAGAACGAGTATTCATATATTATTTGGCTGCAGCTTGTTCGGACCATATTTTGTCGGGCGTGACTGGCAAACTGAACTTCAAGACACTATGGAACTGTGGACCGCGGTGGCACTATTTTATTATTCTCATCGTGAGTGTGGCTGACTTGAACTTTATGACACTACGGGACTGTGGACCGCGGTTGCACTTGTTTTATTATTCTCATCGACCGCAGACCGTGGTGTCACGAAACTTAATACGCTTTCAGAGTTGCCGGGTATTATAAAATTTAGCCCATAGCTCTCTTACAGCTACAATCCAATCGTTCAGATAAGACTCGGTTTTCTTGGGTCGAACAAGCTCAAAACTTCCACATTTATCCAGACTTTTTAGATTTCTAAAGTTAACTGTGTTAGACGCCTATTTAAAGTATCACTTTCATATACCGACTGCAGCAAAATTAGTCACAGAGACACAGGCAACGGTACACAACATCAGGATTAAAAAGGAATAACATCATCATAATTGCGCCATATTCTTTGGGAACTGAATTGCGTTCAGTTGACCCAAAAAATTTTTGTGAGTTCAATTATGTTCGATTACCGAACTTAATCAAACTCAATCCGTGCTCAATCCGCGGATTGAGTTCCATTAAGTTCGATATGTTCGATTTCGTTCGATTAGATATGCTGGGACTTTGGGATCAAAGATTATGGAATGAACCGAGGGGTGTTATGAAAACTAAGACCTAAAGAACCCAAATAGTTGTCAGAGATTGCTGGTTATATCATTGTTTTCTTTACACCTTATCATGTGTAAGTTGTTCCAGATCCTGTTTAATAATGTCTGTTTAATCCATGTAGTCTGTCCACAGCCGTTTTCCTTTTTATATAGTTAAAGTGAGCACCAGCGAAGCAAGCGCACAAGCAGGAGAACAAAAAAATGTCTGTGGACTTCTTTGGAAAATAGACACTTTTTAGTCTCCTCCCCCATGTCATCACCTTATCGTTATCACTGCCGTTTGCCCTCTCTACATTAATTAAATTGAACCAATGAAACTCAAGATTTTAATTGCTCACTTTATGACATCTATAAATAGGATCAAAATACTATTAGACAACATACACTATTTAAGAAATGGTAAACGCAGCAGCGCACACTGTCGAGTTATAGTGTACACGGGAGGTTTTTAAGCACAAAAAAGCATAAGAGTCGCCCAAGGCGTAATCTGCTTACATTTTTAAAGCATGCAAAAAATATTCTTTCAGCTGCCGTCCTCGCTGACTCAAAGTTTATTGACCCTCAGTAACAATGGTTGGCCATTTAATTTCTCAGCTTAAGATCTTTAGCTATAAACTAAGCCTTGTTAACGAAACACATTGATAAAAATACAAGCGCACAAGGTTTTGAAGTTATCTTAATTATGTGGCAAACATGCATGCAACTGCCAGAAGCGATAATGGAATGGAATCATAAAGTCAAAACAAACAAAGTTAAAGTTAAAAATGAACACGTCGTTTGCAAATATCTGTGTAAGCTTATAACAGACCCCCAAAATATGGAATTCACATTATGTACTTGTTTTTATTATAAATTCACCGTAATTTGTGTGATTTTTGCTGGAGCTCAAAATTGAACTGCACATCAAAATTTTCACTCAGCACATTTAAGATAAGCTAGTTTAAGCTCCAAATAAAATAAATTTTGGAAGCAGAGTTTTTGAACTAACCTTTATTCCAGTTGAAAATTTATTTCAATAATCCTCTGAATCACTGCTCCGAACAATAATAATAATTATTAATTATTATTATTATTATGCTAATGGGGGCCACTTAGATTTATAATTTGTTGCTATGTCGAAAATTGACTATGAGCGATCGACCAATGAAACAACAAACTCTGGTGTATTGTGAGTCTTTCATTACCCAATTTATGCACATAGTCAGTGAGATTGTATTAATTTTTGTAGTCACTAAACAATAGAGAATTAACCATCTGCCCCAAAGTGGTCACAGTCACTTAATATGAGAGGTGGTCGCTTACGAGAGGTTCCGAATAGGGGTGCAACCATCCACATACCCTTCGATTCGATTTTGATTATTGCCTTTCAATTTCGAATATTTTGATTCGATTATGCAAATATTTCTTTATTTCTACACAGTCTCATAGAATTATCTATTATATTGTCTTAAATAGGGAAACCATTAGTTAGCACTGATTTGTTTTCGCTACACCCATAAATGGAGATTAAACTCATTGACAATAGATGAGCACCGGGAAGGTGCCTGTAAGGTTGGTGGAGCCACATGCAAAACTAGTCGAGTGCGGAAGGTAACCATGACAACCCTGTGAGCGGCAACCACCAGGCACTGTCACTGAAATTCAGTGGAAAGACTAAATACTTACCCTATACTTACCCAAAGGAAGGGACGGGCAGGGAGCAAATACTTTGAACCGCCAACAATGAAAGGCAACACTCACAAATTGGCTTGACATCTTTTGTTTTTACCTTGATCTGGATCTCAGTTTAATTTTTTAACCCAACAGCCCCCAATGTATTTCCCGTGTTTTTGCATCAATTAGTTAAACAAGTGACAGCAATAACTAACCGAATGTGATTTGATTGTCTCAAACATTGAAGTTGGAATTGTTTGGAATTGTTTGTTTCTATAATATTGTGCAAGGTTGTTTAGATCTAGTGATAGTTAAGTCCCAAATGTAAATCTGTTATGTACATGTAATATATACATGTACATGCCGTTTATACAATACATGTGCTGTTTCAATGCAAAACTTGTTTTCTATTTCTGCTCTAAATGTTCAATAAGGTAGCTTATACGACATAGCATTAGAGTGTGAATACGCACCAAAACGAGTGCAAATATGAGACTTTATTGTTCTACTATTATGTCATTTCACCATATAATATGGGACGGTATTGACCAGTTGAACAGAGTGAATACGGAAAATAGCATAATAGTTGGTAAATTTTGCAGTATTTAGAATAATAAATCCCTTATTCAATGGTTTAACATATAATACGAGCAGACATTTTGCTCATTGCTCGCATTTTTCCTCGCCCCTATGGGGCTCGGAAAAATACTACGCAACTTGCAAAATATCCGTGTGTATTATATGTTAAACCATCGAATAAGGTGTATGTATTACATGTGTCTTAGTCCCCCTGACCGCGCGCTACAGAAGCCTATATTCTAGAAAATAATTAAGTCGTATAATAAACAATTTATTCAGCAGAAAATTTTGTAATATGGCTGGGTATTTTTACGACTCAGTTTTTATTTTTTCTTGCCTAAAGGCTCTAAAAATAAAAACTAACTCGTAAAAATACCCAGCCGTATTACACAACTTTCCGCTGTATAACCTCTTTATAGTTAAGTATTAAAAAAACACCTACCTCATACATGTAACACACTAGAATCCCTGTTATAAGCCCCTCATTCCAACATTAAATATATAATGAGCAGAGCAACTTTCTTACAATCACTCATCAGATTGTCATCGGAGAGAAAATTAATTGAGTATTTAAAGAATCTCTTCAACATTTCTCTATGCAAATGCACAACACTTACTAGAAGCCCCATGCAGCTACCATCAAATGAGTGGTAACTTGAAATTTTTGTCTTCCCAATAATTATTATATCAGAGGAAGGCAGATACATGTAAATTATTTTACCTCCGTTTGTAAATTGACTTGGTTGAAGGGCTAAGCCTGAAATGTTTGGACTTATCACATTTTTATGGCACTGGACACTCGCATGCGAGAACTTTTAATTATCTTTTTGTTTATAAGTACAAGTGCCTTTTCATCATTCCTCTGTGATATCATTATTTTTGAGAACAAGGCAAGAGCAATATTATTAATTTGCCAACCAGAGAACTATAAACTACAAACTGACTTATACTACAAGGAAAAACAAGGCAATACAAGACGTCTGCATGCAAGCAATAAAGCTAACTTATGAAATAAAGAGTTATTTTGTTTAATGATTTTAACAAAACATAGACGACAATGTTTGTAAAAAGTAAGTATTGTTATCTTGTCTTACACAGGCTGTCAAGACAGAAGAAAAGACATGAATACTGCTAAGAAGAATACAAGAAAGGCCTTGAAATGTACAGTGTGCGGTAAAGAATTTAATGTCCAGTCATATCTAAAAAAACACCTGAAGATGCATGGTAGTGAGAGGCCCTACAAATGTACTCAATGTGACAAATGCTTTAAAAGTTCATCAAATTTGAACGCACACCTGAGGATTCACAGTGGTGCGAAACCCTACAGTTGTACTCAGTGTGACAAATGCTTTAACCAGTCATCAGTTTTGAAAGCACACCTGTCGACTCACACTGGTGTGAAATCATACAAATGTACTCAATGTGACAAATGCTTTAACCAATCAGCATCTTTGAAACACCACCTGATGATTCACAGTGGTGCGAAACCCTACAGTTGTACTCAATGTGACAAATGTTTTACCTGTTCATCGCATTTGAAAAGACACCTGATGATTCACAGTGGAGAGAAACCCTACAGATGTACTCAATGTGACAAATGCTTTAATCGTTCATCGGATTTGAAAACTCACCAGATGATTCACAGTGGTGAAAAACCCCACAGATGTACTCAATGTGACAAATGCTTTACCGATTCGTCAAATTTGAGAACGCACCTGATGACTCACAATGGTGTGAAACCCTACAAATGCACTCAGTGTGATAAAGGCTTTACCTATTCATCAGTTTTGAAAGCACACCTGATTATTCACGGTGGTGGAAAACCCTACAGATGTACACAATGTGACAAAGGCTTTAATCGTTCATCAGATATGAAAAGACACCTGATGACTCACAGTGATGCAAAACCCTACAGATGTACTCAATGTGACAAATGCTTTAACCAACCGTCAAATTTGAAGACGCACCTAATGATTCATAGTGGTGAAAAACCCTACAGATGTACTCAATGTGACAAGTGCTTTAGCCAATCGGCAAATTTGACGTCACACCTGAAGATTCACAGTCACTGTGATGAAAAACCCTACAGATGCACTCAATGCGACAAATGCTTTAAGCATTCAACAGACCTGAAAAGACACCTGTTGATTCACAGTGATGAAAAACCCTACAAATGCAGTCAATGTGAGAAATGCTTTAACCAATCATCAAATTTGAGGAGACATTTGTTGATTCACAGTAGTGAAAAACCCTACAGATGTACTCAATGTGACAAATGCTTTAGCCAGTCGTCAAATTTGAAGACACACCTGATGATTCATAGTGGTGAAAAACCCTACAGATGCACTCAATGTGACAAATGTTTTAACCCAATTGTCAAATTTGAAGACACACCTGATGATTCACAGTGGTGAAAAAACCATACATGTATACTCAATATGACAAGTACTTTTCGTGTTCATCGCATTTGAAAACATGTTAATTAATTTAGTTGTGCGACCTTCACGTAAAACAGTTACTTTAAATAGGTTACTGATGGAACAACGAAGGCAAATAGAGTTGCCACTTAGTATCTCTCTCTACCCCATTACTACTAAAAATGTATTCTTATTTAAAAAAATTCAACATCATTAAAATATTCTCAAATCTTTAAGTGTAGCCATTGTAGTAAGGTTTTGTATATGACAGTGCTTTAAAGAGACAAATGTACGAAACATTCTTCCGAAGGATGTGATTTTGTGACAACTATCGTGGAATTAGTAAGTAACTGTAAATTCAGTTTGCCACAAGTGTGGGACAGAGAAAAAAATCTGAGTCCCCGACGAGATTCAAACCCATGACCTTCCGTACACCGATCGGATGCTTCAACCACTGAGCTACGGAGAGACTCATGTGGTGAGCTGTCATATACTAGGTTCATATGTTATTAAGGTATACACAACAAGGAGCTCAAAAGGGTGACTACATTTTATTAGGCCATTTCCGAGTTGCTTTTTGCCTCTGTTTCAAAACGAGTCCTGGTGCACAACCTTTCATATGGAGACATGACAATGAACGTGCAAGTTCATTTCCATATGAAAGATTGAGCGCCCATCCTCGGAGACCCAGGGGCAGATAGTGGGGACGAGCGAAAAAAATCGGCAAAGAATACTTTTCTTTGCCGATTTTTTTCGCTCGCCCCCACTATCTGCCCCTGGGTCTCCGAGGATGTTGAGCGCCAGGACTCATCGTGCACGTATACTATCCAATCTGAAGCCGAGCTATTCTTTGGCTTCTGATTGGATAGTAGTACGCGTACGAAAGAATGTCTTTAAAAGTGGTCACACCTTAGGGCTCCTTGTTGTAACTTATAAAATTTAAAACGTAGTAAATCATACTTAAATTTTAAGTCATGCTGAAAGAATCCTATAACTTTGACCTTTTTTATCGATTAATTCCAGCCGACTAATATAAAGAAGCGATAAGATTCATGTACATGCGCAAACTTTGAGCCAGTGTTCAAGGGGTTTCAAAATTATATTCCGTCTTCCAAAAATAGATTTTTGTTTCGTCTTAAGAAGATAATTTTGACAGAGGTTAAAGGATTATGAATAAAACGACGTTGCATGAGCCGGCCTGTACCACTACCCCCTCCTAAAGGAGCGAATGTAGTTATTGCCCCCCCCCCCCCCCCTAGAAATCAGTCCGAGATTGTGTACGACTGCATGTTTAATTGTTGGACATCACCTCCATAGCAATGTTCAACAGAGCCATAGCCCCACCCTAATTTTTTTTGTGCCCCCACCTTATAAGTAGTTCTGGATTCGCCAATGGAATATGTACTTGAAATAACATTTTAAGCCCCCCTCCTCTTGAGTGACTTATTTTCTTTGAGCCCCCCTATCCTTGCTTTGATTTTACTTAATGCCCCCCCCCCCCCCCCCCCCCCTCTGGTTTTCCACCCCCTACCCCCCTCCTGGTAATTATTACGCATTCCCTAATTGCTAACAAAAATGCGCGAGTGAGTGACGCGAAAGTCCTCAGACATTACCTGATATAACCGTAGCAGGCCAGCAGTTACGCAATATGGACAATATCAGAGGTCTATAACTAGAGGTTTCCATCTCTGGTATATTGCCCCATCAGATTCGCGTCTAGGCTATTTTTAGACCATTTTCCCGCGAACCAGTAGCCAATCACGTTGAACAATTTTTAATGCGAGCACTACGCAAAGCCAGCTACTTTGGCCAAAGAAAAGCGAAATTATAAAAAGCGAAAAGTGCCACAGCAGAATGGAATAATTGTTTTATTCACTTCTTCACAAGATTTACTCATTGTAAAATTATAAATCGACTAACTGCCTTTTCAGTTTCAGTTCTTTTCTGGTTTCGCGGGAAAATAGTCTAAAAAAAGCCTAGACGCGATGGGACGCGCGCAGTTGCTAGTGGAAACCTCTAGTTTAGATCTGCTTGCAGTCTAACCTCCTTTGCAGACGTTTTTTGTGTCTGTCCTATTCTCCCTCCCCACTAACGTCGAGGCTACCCACAAAGGAGGCTACTTGCAGTCTGTTTCTCTCTCGAAATAATCTGGAGCGCGGCCAGCTCAGTGAGCGCGGAATGCGATTCTTCTCGTTCATACCGCCATCTTTTGCGAACGCGCTCTTGGGATAAACACTTCGATGGAACCAAAGAGAAAAGGGGTACTGCAAGCAGTCTACCTCTAGTTATAGACCTCTGACAATGTATAGTGCTAGGACACAAATAATCACCGAAAAATTCCCCAAAACCCGGTGGAATAGTGATAAAGTTTTGAATTGTTGGCCTTTTTCCATCGCGCGAGAGAAAATAACACCGTCACGCGTGTTCGTGGAGTCACGCTTCGGCGTGACATCACGTGTGGCGTGACATCACGTGATCAGTTCTGGTGATCAGTAGTTGGCGGTCGGCGCGGCTCTGCGGTTGTGTTGGATTGTGTTTTACTGCTTCCATTTTGGGCAGCTTTTCTGATCTTCCAAGAAGGTAAGTTACCAAACCAGTAACACTTAACATTAAATAATAGCAAGAACCGGTGAAATTTCAGCTGGTTGCTTTATTCTGTAACGTTTTCATGTCTTCACTTGACTGTCTGTCGTCGGCAGGGGTATAATTTTTGTCGAACCGGAACGCCAAACGCAGAATGTAGTATTTGATTCGTATTTAGGGTTAAAAACTCATCTACATGTATAAGGTTAGCCTATCTAGCACTCTGGATAGCCTAGTTAACACTCTGTTTAGCCTAGAGACGGTTAGTTTTCGGTGTTTGTTTATATGACAGACATAATTTGGACAATTTATACCCGGCGTATCACATCGGACGAAATCGAACGAAATTTTAATCGAACTCAATCGAATTTAATCGAACGATGAACGAAATCGAACACATAATTTTTTTGTGAGTTTGATTTCCGAACCAAATCGAATGTCATCGTTCGATTTCGTTCAAATTTTTTATATCAGTATTTCTTTTATTTTCATCCCGGGTTTTGTTAGCACACTGTGACATGCCAGGCAATCAGTCCAGTAAAACTACCCAAAGGGAAGATGGAGAGCTGGCGGTGGAGTTTTTAATAACTTCCTGTGAACATTTATATTGACACAATTTTTGGGGAAGCGACAAGCCTTACGCTGGAATTGAAAGGCATCCATGCTTAATGACTAGTCTCCTACGCAGCCGTTATTTGTGTCGTCACGCAACGCTTCTCCCCACTAACGGCTGCTCAAACCTGGACCACATTCCTTTCCTTTTGTTTTGGCCGCAGTAACTTTGACCTATCGGCAAAAACGTGACTGTTACCGTTTGCCGAAAACTTGCTAGATCGATCCAATTCTTGAACTAGGATGTCTGTTGTAATATTATTATAATGAAGTTTTTTCAACATAATTCTTTCATATCATACATTTTTCTTCAGTAAAACCTTGTTTTATTTTATGTCTGGTGTGCGTCAAATTCAAAAGGCGGCATATTAGCGTGTGTTTGACGTTTCCGACGCTAAGGCCACGATAAGACACAATCTATGATTGGTGAATTTTGGGCGCGAACGAGTTCCGAAAATGGCACTGCAACTGTGATTGGCTTAAATCTGCAAAGGAATGTGGTCCAGGTTTGGGCAGCTGTTAGTGGAGAGAAGCGTTGCGTGACGACACAAATAACGGCTGCGTAGGAGACTATGCTACGACAGGACATGTAGCCGAAACTTATAGCTACTTATGGAACTGATTAACAATTATGGTTCATGCTTTAGCATGTGTATTTTATATCGAGTTATGATGCACCGGCGGGAAGTTTGGAGAGCACAAGAGAAGCGTAAGAGTTGCTTGAGGCGATAGAAACATGTTTTGTGCTTAATCGAGAAAATGATGATTACGTAGACTTGAACTCTTTTGCCGCTTTTGTGAACAAAATGACATTTTTTAGTTTAAGCTTAAATCAATAAAGATAATTTTGTAATAAAAAGAAGAAACTCAGAATATATGGAATTATAATATACTCACCACAGGATATTGCAATTTTGGACAATCTGATTGGTTCCCTACTCAAGGCATATGAGGCAATGTACCATTACTACCTTATTTAGGAATCCCGCTAATTACGATTAAATATCCCATTTTCCTCTGTTTTTTCCTTCCGTTCTTTCCCCAGTAATTTTTAATTGCAATATCATGTGGTGAGTATATTATAAAACAATATTATTGTTCCACTCAATCTCGTCGTACATGAACTCATAGCCAACAATTGTTAAATATAGGAAACAAAAGTTTAGATGGTCTTGACTGACTATTACGCTTATAATCAAGAGTTCGAAAACCGATATTCGCAGTTTTTTTGTGCGAGTTTGATTTTGTTCGATAATCAAACTTAATTGAACGTTCGATTTTGTTTGATTCACAATTTTTTTGTGAGTTCGATTTTGTTCGATGACCGAACGAACGATTGAGTTCGATTCCGAACGTTTGATGCGATACGACGGGATTATAAGACTTGTATGGATTCTGTGTTTGACGTTCTTCAAAATACCCCTGCCAGTTTATCGTTGTGTTTAATAAGCTTACAGCATACCATAAAAGCTCTATTAAGCCCCCAGGGGCTTATTTAATTTCAGGCCCCAAGAAGGGGGGTAGAGAGGGGGGGGGGGGGGGGGGGGGGTAAATAGAGCTTTTATGGTAATCAACCGACCCATATGATAATCGTTCTTATATTGTTATAAGGTATTTTCTAGTTGATAATGTGCTTGTCAATTCTATTAACGAAGGTTTTTCATTGTCATTTCGGCTCTCAACTTGTGTGTACAACACAGTGGCTATTCGTTTGGGACCCGTACGGAAACTTGTATTTGCTATTCTATATTCGTAGAATTTCTATGTAATTACTTATTCTTGCCAATATAAGCATTTGGTGGACAAAATTAATGTAATGTCACTTGATTGCATTAACATTTATTTATGCATTAAATGGATATTAATTATGCATTAAATTATTCATGAGGTTGAGCCCACGATATCTAATGGTCACCTGCCTTACCCATGGGGGTGGCTTTGGAGAGAGGGAGGGTGGGGAGTTGGACGCACCTGGGAGGGAGAAAGTATTTCCAGCTTCTTTCATTTGTTCACCTTTCAATGGGAATTTTAGGTTTTCAAAGTGAAATAAATGAACAACAAATAGACCTGAGAGGATCTGTAAAATTTTGTGTTTGGGTAATTACTGCTTACAAAATTATTTGAACTTCAAATGGATTTTGCAGGAGTAAGGAGAACGGTGGCAGTACGTTTGAAGCACTTCAAACACAAAATGCACCCTAAAATGCATTTAGAACCGTGCAAACCGTAAAATATGTCATGTATGCCGATGGATTGTGTCTCTGGTGATAGGCACAAGCCAGCCTGCTGAATTTCTACATCAACCGCCAAACATTTTTCTTAGGGACAAACCCGCAAACCAGTTTGTAACTTTGGAGGTTTTTTTTTTTGAAGGCCTTCTGGCGAGAAATAATTCTTTTGGTGGCAAATAGCACAATCAAGCACTGTTGCTGGTGACTTTCCTTGTTGGCATTTTGTCTGTTTGAAGAGTATCTTACCAACTGGTAGTTAATATACAAATAATATACTTTTATCATTAATTAAGGGATTAACTAATTCAATAAATTATAAATAAGTGAAAAAAGTACATGACGTTTCGATGTCATCTTGAAACCTTTTTCAAGTTTGAAAATAACGGACTGCTTGTGCATTACATGTAATTTAAATACTAAACAAGGTATAAATAGTCGCATGCGTAAATGTTCAGATTATATTAGCAATAGGTCTTACAATCCTCAAGAGGTGCCAAGGAAAACTGGATTGCCAAATGCCTTTTTGAATAATAATATTATCAATAAATTGTAATAATGAAAAACCACTGAACACAAAGGCTCAAGGTGAATTAGATGGTTCACAGTTCATATTTTCTCAATGCTAAAAAAACAAGCTCAAGCGCGAGGGGGTGGGAGGTGGGAAACAGAAAAAAGTGAAAAGTGAATTCCCTGTTTCTCCAGCAACCGAAAATTCCCATTGGTTGAAAGGCAACAAAACTGTCATCACCTTGACAAAGCCATTCACATGCTCGTCATGCCATTTGTGTGGTTGTCATCGCTTGGCAGGAGTATCACAAAAACGTTTGAAACAAACATGTCATTGGGTTTTGCTAAAAGCAGGCCCGCATCACGGCCCGCTTCACGGTGTTATTCCATGGTTCCTAAAAGAAGACAGTGTATCCAGACTTTCTGAATAAAACTCCACTTTGTGCCAAACAAGGATGAAGAAGACAATCCTGCGCTGCCTTGGCTTTGCCAACACGAGGACCATGACCTTGTAAACTCCTTGGACTATTAAAGCCATTACATTGAGGTAGCTGTGTTACAATTCCGGCATTGGTAAAACCAGGATCGGGCAAAAAAATGTTAAACTGATGTTAAATGTTCATGTGACTGTCCACACTAAGGAAGTTAATAAAGATGAAAATAGTTGTGTTAGAAATTGTTGTTTGCACTGTTTTGCCCCTGTTATTTCGAGTAAAAATAAACACATACACATACCGTAAAAGCCCATGTATAATCCACACCCGTAGATAAGCTGCACCCCCAATTTTGAGCTCAATTTTGGGAAATAAATCAGTTAAACACAATTCATACACTAAGTGTACAACTTCCAAATCAATAACATTGGCTGTTGCTAAGAAAGTCCATGTAAGCCCACTTCTACATTTTTTGAGTCAAAGCCATATTTGGCAAGTCGCCAGTGTAACCAATCACATGCCCAGAGTCAACGGTCTCCTCGATCATCGGGTCGATGCCAGGTTAGACTCTGTGATAACACTGTGAAGCGGGCTGCGTACCGTGAACCGAGCCACAGGGCCATGGGCTGCTGGCCAAAGACTGGGTCAC
This sequence comes from Desmophyllum pertusum, assembly GCA_029204205.1. Taxonomy (NCBI): domain Eukaryota; kingdom Metazoa; phylum Cnidaria; class Anthozoa; order Scleractinia; family Caryophylliidae; genus Desmophyllum; species Desmophyllum pertusum. The sequence continues at coordinate 825,050 of MU825408.1, read as the reverse complement.
CACTTGGGTAGTCCATGGACTACTGTCTAGGGACAGTTCCCTTTTGGGCACCATTTGGGTAATTTGAAATTTGTCTTCCCAATATATATCGGAATAAATTATTGATGTACTTACTTACTTACTTAGCCCCGTAGCCCCTAGGAGGAGCATAGGGCATCCACAAAGTCCCGCCATTCAGTACGATCTTGGGCTAGTCTAGCGATCTTTTGCCAGTCAGACCCGCTTTGGCACAGTTCCTGCTCAACTGATCTTTTCCAGTTCAATTTGGGGCGGCAAAAATTGAGATTGTTTAACGATTGCCTAATTTCAATAACAAAACTAAGACGTCAATGTTTGTAAAAAGTAAGTTATTGTTTTCTTGTCTTACACAGGCTGTCAAGACAAGAAAAGACATGAATACTGCTAAGAAGAATACCAGAAAGGCCTTGAAATGTACAGTGTGTGGTAAAGAAGTTAATTCCCAGTCAGCTCTAAAAAGGCACCTGATGATTCATAATAGTGAGAAGTCCTACAAATGTACTCAATGTGACAAATGCTTTAAAAGTTCATCAAATTTGAAAACACACACTGAATATTCACAGTAGTGAAAGACCCTACAGATGTACTCAATGTGGCAGATGCTTTAAACAATCATCAGGTTTAATAAACCACCTGATGATTCACAGTGGTGAAAAACCCTTCAGATGTACTCAATGTGACAAATGCTTTAACAGTTCATCGCTTTTGAAAAGACACCTAATGATTCACAGTGGCGAAAAACCCTACAGATGCAGTCAATGCGACAAATGCTTTAATCGTTCATCGCGTTTGAAAGATCATCTGAAGATTCACAGTGGTGAAAAACCCTACAGATGTACTCAATGTGACAAATGCTTTGCCGATTCATCAAATTTGAAAACGCACCTGATGTCTCACAGTGGTGTGAAACCCTACAAATGTACTCAATGTGACAAATGCTTTACCTATTCATCGCATTTGAAAGCACACCTGGTTATTCACAGTGGCGAAAAACCCTACAGATGCACTCAATGTGACAAAGGCTTTAAGCGTTCATCAGAATTGAAAATTCACCTGTTGATTCACAGTGATGTAAATCCCTACAGATGTACTCAATGTGACAGATGCTTTAGCCAATCGTCAAATTTGAAGACACACCTGATGATTCACAGTGGCGACACGCCCTACAGATGTACTCAATGTGACAAATGCTTTACCTATTCATCACAATTGAAAGCACACCTGATTATTCACAGCAGTGAAAAACCCTACAGATGCACTCAATGTGACAAATGCTTTAAGCGTTCATCAGAATTGAAAAGTCACCTGTTGATTCACAGTGATGAAAAACCCTACAGATGTACTCAATGTGACAAATGTTTTAGCCTATCGTCACATTTGAAGTCACACCTGATGATTCACAGTCACGGTGTTGAAAAAACGTTCAGATGCACTCATTGTGACAAATGCTTTAAGCAGTCATCAGAATTGAAAACACACCTGGTGGTTCATACTGGTGAAAAACCCTACAGATGTACTCAATGTGACAAATGCTTTAGCCAATCGGCAAATTTGAAGAGACACCTGTTGATTCACAGTGACGAAAAACCCTACAGATGTACTCAATGTGACAAATGTTTTAGCCAATCGTCAAATTTGAAGACACACCTGATGATTCATAGTGGTGAAAAACCCTACAGATGCACTCAATGTGACAAATGCTTTAGCCAATCGTCAAATTTGAAGACACACCTGATGATTCATAGTGGTGAAAAAACCATACAGGTGTACGCAATGTGACAAGTGCTTTACCTGTTCATGACATTTGAAAACACCGCGTGTTCTCTTGTATTAAATTAGTTTAGCTGTGTGACTTTCATGAAAACAGTTACTTAATAGGTTGCTTATGGAACAACGGAGGTAAATAGAGTTGTCAGTCACTTTCTCTCTCTTTAATACCTAAAAATGTATTCTTATTACAAAAAATGTTAACATCATTTTAAAATATTGCCAAAGCTTAAAATTAAATTTAAACAGATTTATGTATTAGAACAACAATGAAGAACAAGGTATGTCTCTTCCATGTTTTACAGCAAGGAGCCCAAAAGTGTGACCACTTTTAATTAATTCACATTCTTTCATGCGTGCATACTATCCAATCTGAAGACAAGGATATTCTGATTGGATAGTCTACATGCAAAGAAGAATGTGAATTAATTAAAAGTGGTCACACCTTTGGACTCCTTGCTGTAACTTAGACCTGGGCCAAACTTCGAACTTGTCATTGAGTCGAACTAAATTACAGTCGATCCCAATTATTTAATTTCGTATGTGGAGTCAAACGTCGAATTTATTTCTGTCGAACCAAATTCAGACGACCCAAATGACGTTAAGACAAAGCGGTTATAATGGTCAGTGGGTGTTCGAAAGAGCGGTTCTTGTAGTCGGTGGACTCGCTGTATATAGGCACTCACAGAAATATCAAAATGGCGCTTACACGAAAGCAACAATATGTATATTTGCGATGAAGATGCTATAAAAATGTTATAGAAATCAGCGGAAAGTTGTGTAATACGGCTGGGTATTTTTACGAGTCAGTTTTCATTTTTTCGAGCCTTTATGCGAAGAAAAAATAAACATTGACTCGTAAAAATAATATTATATGGGTGCCCCCCGAGCCAACTTTTCGATTTCTCATGTAAACGGTTCGCTGCTATTTATAACGAAAAGTAAATGTAAAAGTTCTCTCGCCCGGGGTGGCTCGGTGCGTAGGGTAACCCTCCTACCAGGGACAACTTTTCTCCATGTAAATAGGGCCTTATTCTATTGATTAAAAAACTACATTTTATTTGAAGAAGAGTAACAGTCAAGATTGAAGCGTTTTTTTAATCTTGTCTTTTTGTTTGAGTACTACCATTTCTAGCCTGCGAAAATGCACTTTTTTAAATCTAAAACGTTTTTATTTCTTACGTCTGCCAAAGACCCTGAATTCGAGGGCAGCGGCTTGCATCTGCCCCGCTACTATGCCTACCCAGAATGCTGCTACGCTGTGTAGATTTCGTTTAAGGTGGCTGGTAACGGTTTACAGCCCTTTGATTGATCGATACTGCCATCTTATATCAGTTGATGTTAAAATAAAAGTGTCAAACGATTGCCTAATCATCGGTGAACAAGTTATGATAATATTTGTGACATAATAGGTTACCATAGCAACAGTATTACCTGTCAAAAACACCCTTATTTTTAGCTTCAAGTGCTTATAACTCAAAACTGAGCCCGGTGACCCCCATTTTTTTAAAATTGAATAATGATCAGCATGTTAAGATACAACTTTGTGCAAAGTTTTAAAAAAATTCTGCGGAGGGAATTCAGAGCCACCTTATATTTTCGAAAATTTAAGGTGGCTCTGAATTCCCTCCGCAGAATTTTTTTAAACTTTGCACAAAGTTGTATCTTAACATCCTGATCATTATTCAATTTTAAAATATAGACTGAAAGCTGCGCGCGCTCTGATTGGTTAAAAAACCATGTTTTATCAGAGTATGTAACATGGAAAAGCGTGTTTTATCGTTTCGCGCGCGTTAAATCTATATTTTAAAGCACATAAAGAAGCCAAAGCCATGTATTATACTGTCATAAAACACTCCGGGAATTTGAGAACACTCGAGAAATTTAGAAAACACTCGCCTGCGGCTCGTGTTTTCTAAATTTCTCTCGTGTTCTCAAATTCCCGTCGTGTTTTATGACAGTATAATACATGGTTTTGGCTTCTTTATTTGTTAAATAAAAAATGGGGGTCACCGGGCTCATTTTTGAGTTATAAGCACTTAAAGCTAAAAATAAGGGTGTTTTTGACAGGTAATACTGTTGCTATGGTAACCTATTATGTCACAAATATTATCATAACTTGTTCACCGATGATTAGGCAATCGTTTGATACCTTTATTTTAACATCAACTGATATAAGATGGTAGTATCGATCAATCAAAGCGCAAGGGCTGTAAACGAGGCTAACGTGACCGTTTCAGAATTTGACAATTTCTTGTCAGCTTGAAGCCGATAATAAAAGGAACTTGTTTGCAAAATTTCAGTTCAAGGGAATCCTTTTTCAGCGAGATACAAGCACATGAACTTTCGTCTCTATGGCAAATTTAGCGGGAAAATTACAGTAATCAAGCGATATAAATGGAGTTTCGGTTTTCAAAAACAACCCCATGCGGTATGCGTATTTGACACCCGATGTCAATTGCAAAACATTCACAGTCATTGAATTCTACTCAAATAAGTAAATCGCACTGTATTCTGGCTAAACTGAAAAGGAAATGGCAAATAATCGCCTTTTCTTTTCACATAAAAGTAACTTGATTGAATAGTTCAATGTAATGTATCCAATCTCAGCGACTGCAAAATATGCAACGTGATGCGATGTACGCGGCATTCTTCAACATCGAAGGCATCTTTTTCGCTTAGAACACAATCCGTAACTCCGTAAATGAGACTCAGTTGTAAGAAATATGTTTGGAAGCTCTTAGAAATTCCATCAGTGCCGAATATTTCCTTGAATTTCGAGGAATAACATATTATTTTCAGCCCGAAAGAACCGAACCTGTCATCGCCTCGCAGCTTGACTCTTGAAGGTGTCGTTACCAGGCAAATGTGTCATTGTTTATGCGGCCGCTTATGATTGGTTTCGCGGGAAAATAGGCTCTCTTTATAAGGCAAGTATGGCCTTATAAAGGAGTAAATTCTGGCATTTGCCGCTGAAATTAAGTATTGCTGGCTTTGAAAACATGGCGACGGGGTAAATATAACGCAAGGATCGTAAAGGATAAGAAAGACGCATAATTATGGCGTGTTTTGTGGATTTCAGAGCTTTGTGATTCGAACATGCACCCAGTATAAACAAAACTACATTTTAAGGATTTATCGGTTTACAGTGAAACTTGGCAAGCTTGATATCTATGGAATTACGAACGTTTTCACCAGAGTACACCTTCTGAAATGGAATAGCACTTGCGTGACAGCATCACACTTATTATGAAGGTTAATTTTCTGATTTTTTACGATTAAAACAAACATATTCAAAACGAGAAGGTGTACTCTGGTGAAAAGTTGAGTTTTATTCCATTCTATTGGTGTCCCGAGTATTAACACAAAATAATAAATTCCTGTTTAGATTTCGTCAATTTTGTAAAATTTCTCAGAAATGACCACACCCTTCAATTTCTTGAATTACAGAAACTCCTTAATTTTTTCTGAAAAAAAAAAATATATTTCCACCAGAATCTAGAAGAAGTAAAGAAGAAGTGATGTTGAAATTACTTCATTCCCATGACTATATTTTGTGATTCAATCCCTCAAAGCACTGCCCAAAATTGACCAAATTAGCCTCCAGTACCACCTTAAGCGAGGTTGTTCAGTTTTCTATTACGCACTGTAAAAGGGGCTTAGCTCCTCCTACTTTCCACACCATCCATCTATAATTTGTATTTTAGTTTTTGCACGAGGATCTTTGAACTTCTGCTACACTCTTGCATACATTTTGTTTAGAAATTTTAGCTTCGCTAAAGCTTTCAAAGCTTGCTCGATTGACCATACAAGCATGTGAATTAGCACCAATTATAATCTGGTTACCGGTTACCGGTTACCGATTTCAGAATTTCAGTTACCGGTTACCGATTCCTAATTTCGAGTCTTTACAACATTTCTTGGGTACTAACTATTAAAATATCTATAAAACATGAATTGTCGAATTACCATAACGTGCGATGTAGTTATGTTTCATTTCAATGTCTGTATAGAAAGTTATAACTTTTTAAAATTGCACGCTACGCCGGCCATATTCAGTGAGTTGATATATTTTTGGCATATGTTGCGATGATCTGTCGGTTCGATGATTGCGATGAGGAGAACACCTTATTAACTTGCGATTCTGTTATTTTCACGTGGAGTCCAAAGTTATTAAAGCACAAATTAGGTGAACCGGAAGTAGATTGTTTGGCCAGAGCAAAGTTGTTGCTTGATACATCGATCGTTGCTGCTGCGATGGGTATCCCGAAATTTGCGATGGGTAGTACACTTAGTAGTGTGCTCGATTGTGTAGTTGTTTGTTATTTCAGTGTCTGTATAGAAAGTTATAACTTTTTAAAAATGGCACATGGCGGGTCAAACGCTATATTCGCCAGTTGATATATTTTTGGCATGTGTTGCGATGATCTGTTCGATGATTGCGATGTGGAAAGCACCTTATTAACTTACGATTCTGTTACTGACACGTTGATATTTACACGGAGTCGAAAGTTATTCAAGCACAAAGTTGGTTACTAAAGTAGGTGAACCGGAAGTAGATAATTTGCGGTCAGAGCATAGTTGTTGTTATGTTGCTTGATAAATCGATCATTGCCGCTGCGATGGGCATTCCGCAATTTGCGATGGGTAGTACACTTAGTAGTGAACTCGAGTGTGTAGTTGTGTTTCATTTCAATGTCTGTATAGAAAGTTATAACTTTTTGAAAATGGCACATGGCGAGTCAAACGCTACGCCGGCCATATTCAGTAAGTTGATATATTTTTGGCATGTGTTGCGATGATCTGTTCGATGATTGCGATGTGGAAAGCACCTTATTAACTTACGATTCTGTTACTTTCACGTTGATATTTACACGGAGTCCAAAGTTATTAAAGCACAAAGTTGGTTACTAAAGTAGGTGAACCGGAAGTAGATAATTTGTGATCAGAGCAAAGGTGTTTTGTGTTGCTTGATTAATCGTTCATTGCTATTGCGATGGGCATTGCGCAATTTGCGATGGGTAGTACACTTAGTAGTGTGCTCGAGTGGTGTAGTTGTGTTTCATTTCAATGTCTATAAAGAAAGTTATAACTTTTTGAAAATGGGACATGGGAGGGTCAAAAGATGCGCCTTCCATATTTTGTAAGCTGGTTTACATTAATCATGTGTTGCGATGCGCGAGAGATATATTGCGATGGCTACAGTACCCAATGAACTATCACACCTGGAAAGAACCGCATTTTTGATTCAATATTCTCGAAGTTATAACGGTACAAACTTCGCACTCTTGCACAAGGAAGATAACGTGACAGCAATTGTTATTTTCAGCAAGACTTCAAAATATATTTTGATATCTTTTAATCTAGCGCTTTATTTGTTGTTTCTATACTAGGCAACAGTTCGACAATTCATGTTTTATAGATATTTTAATAGTTAGTACCCAAGAAATGTTGTAAAGATGCCAAATTAGGAATCGGTAACCGGTAACTGAAATTCTGAAATCGGTAACCGGTAACCGGTAACCAGATTATAATTGGTGAATTAGCACCATGGGGTAAAATCAAAATTTAGATGTGTTTGAATTTCGCAGGTTCGGGTTCGGAGTTACATAAATGCGCATGTTACTTCTAGAAATATTTTTGCCCAAAAACTCTATCTTCTCTTGGAAAAGGAACTACTTATGATGGTGAAATAAATATTTTTACTATTTTACTGCGTGTTTGGTATAATTTCGGAAGAAGAACTGAACATTTGTCGTTCGCTGATGATTGACAAATGACGCCTGTGTTCGTTAGGTAACCTCCCTTCCATGGTGCGTCTTCGTCTTTGCCATAATAACGTTTTTTAAGGCAAGCCCGGAGGCAAACAACTGATGGTTGATATTGTGTGACAAAGGGAAAGATCTGTTTTAGTTCTATGGGCTTTTTTCGGAGCGCCTGTTGTCTGTTTTTGAAAAGTAATTATAAGAACCCTGCAAATGTAGCACACGCCAATTTAATGACCGACTAAACATAAAATGAACTCTTCCAGAGTCTAGTACAAATTGTACTTCTCGAGCACATGCTCATCTCTCTGGGAAGGCGGCTTCCCGGCGTTCCTAGCGGGACTGTCACGCTCGCGTCACGCTTTCTATACATGGTGACACACTCCCTTCCTTAACTCTGATTTCAATGTCAATGTCACTAGCAACACTATAAACTCTAGTAGTAGATAGGCTGTGGAACTGGCATCTGGGGCCAAAACCAGTAATATATAGGTGTTCCAAAGGGAACGGCTACCGCTGGTGGTGTCATCCATGGGACCTGGATAGAGTTGACTGTTGGACTGATACATTGATATTCTGGGTTTCCAAACGAATTGTACATAAGGATCCGGGGTGGTCTCCGTTGGCGCTGAGGCCGAGTTGACATGTTCTGCTCAGTGATATCTTCATCACTTGATTGCTCAGCGTCATAATCCCCGACAAGCTCTCCCTCTGCATTGTCGGAGACTGCGTGATTCTGTGCGTGACAATATTGAGTCTGAGACATAGTGATCGTGATTTTACGACAAGTGATTGACATTTGATTAGCACCTAGCGACTACCAATCAAATTGTACAATATTTAGTATAAGTTAGGAACATTGTTTACAAGTGATCAGAGTAGCTCTCTACACGCCCGTTGTAAGAATGAATGCATTAAACACAGCGTTTCAGATTAAGCTCAGTCGAGTGTTTTTGATTGAGTCCAGTACGCGTATACGTCGAGAAGACTTATCCATAGTGGACGGGGCAAGGTTCACAAAAGCATGCTCTGTTTCACTTGGCAGTCCATTACTTTCCCCTGTGGTGGAAGCTTCCTCAACTGGGTCTAGAGGAGGGTCTTGGCCTGAGGTTACGGAGTTAAAAGATCCTACATCATATAAGGTGAGTTTGAAACAAAGTCCATCTCACTTTCGTCATCTGAACTCCCCATATCATTATGGGCCACGGGCAGTGACCTCGTTTCTGTGGTTCTCCTTTTTGTCGACTTGACAGGTTCACTTGTTGAGTTATTTAACTCCAGACCATCACAAGGCAATAGTAAGTTCCTATGAAGCACTCGCGCACGACCGGCTTTGATCTCCCATTCTTTCAACTACAACATGGATAACGTCCTCCCAGTATTAACGTAGCTTTCCCGGTCCTCCCCGCTCTGTAAGATTCCTAACAAACACCCTATCTCCTGGCTGGAGAACTCCGCCCGAGACTCTATTGTCGTAATAGTGTTTACTACGCTCTGCAGCTTTCTTTGTGTTTTGCTGGGCTATTTGGTATGCATCCTTCATATCCCTTTGCCATCTTTGGACGTAGGCATTGTAATCGCTTTGTCCTTGATCTTGATTCAAATTGAATATCAGGTCCACTGGTAGTCGTGGAGTCCGACCGAACAACAGCCAGGTAGTATGGGGTGTATCCAGTTGCTTCATGTTTGGTACAGTTGTACGCATGAATCATTTTGTAAAGTTAGACTATGCCCGAAATCCGGTAGAGAAATCGTGTGGCTTGCGTTCGTTAAATTACCGCTACAATGATTTAAATACAGGTGTGTTACACAACTCCCGCCTGATCATAGCCTGATGAAGTCTACAATAGTTAGACGGAACGCGTCGGAGAAATGAAGAAGTTTTACTGACAACTTGAAGTTCAAAAATGCTGCCCACTAGTCATTCTCATGAGTTTTAAAAATACTGATTCCACAGATTGGGTTCAAGCTGAGACAACAGAACTGGTATCATCGTAATGTAATTTATTCTCGGTTTTCACTGCCACGCCATAAATAAAAAAATCGAAACCGTTCAATGAATGAAGTCAAGGAATTGACATGTCATAGATAATGAATAAATAAGGAATCAGTCCAAGTCTCAGGTCTGTGCGGTATTCCGTACTCGAGTTATTTGTCAAAATGTTCCACACAAATTTATAGAGCTCAGTATGGAAACGCCATGTTGGAGTCCCTCTGAGGGGCTCCAACATGGCCGCCGGAAATAGGAAAAAACATCTGGAGTTCACTTTTGTCAGAAAGGAGGTTTGTTTTCTCTTGTTAACTTTCGAATATTTAGATAAATATTTCTCCTTAAACTTAAATTGTTTAGAATGCTGAAAATCACCCGAAGAGTCATGTTTTAGATACGGAACAGCTCTGTCACGGCTGATGTCACGTACGATGAAAACTCGGAAATTTAAACCGTTCTATTTTCAAAAGGAAGCATGAGATTGAGCTAAGAAATTGTGAAAAATATATATTTAGGTAATCTTTCCTTGAATGAAGGTAAAAATTCTGTAGGCCTCGCGGTTTTGACTTTTAGAATTTGATGACGTCACGTGAAAACCAAGAATACTTCTCTCGTTGGTTCAACTACTGGAGAATGCAGCCAGGGCTGAAAGGCTAGGTGAACACAGTTTTACCCGAAACGGATTAAAAAAATAAAAATAAAAAGTTAAAAAAGAAATTTATAGAAATAAATAAATAGCAAAAAATATTACAGAAAACACATGTACGCAATGCGGACCTATTTTTCCATCGCGCGAGAGTTTTGAAGGCGGAGATGGCCTGGGGACGAGAGCGGAAGATTAGCGGCTCTGTCCGGTTGTGTTGGATTGTGTTTGACTGCTTCCATTTTGGGCAGCTTTTCTGATCTCCAAGAAGGTAAGTAACCAAACCCGTAACACTTAACATTAAATAGCAAGTGTATAAGAACCGGTGAAATTTCAGCTGGTTGCTTTATTCTGTAACGCTTTCATGTCTTCAATTGACCGTCTACAGTCGTTTTGAGTTTCATAGCATAATCGACCGACCCATAATCCAAAATCGATCTTACACATGTACAATAATTTGTGATAATGTATTTTTCTGGTTGATAATGTGCTCTTGAATTCTTTTAACAAAGGTTTTCGCTGTCATTTCGGCTACAAATCAACATTTTGAGAATTTTAACGGAACGTAGCGGGACTCTGGGATCAAGGATCAAGGATTGGGGTTTTCGGTTTTACGGTTTTGGTCCTTTTTGAGATCGGTTTTTCGGTTTTTGCACTCAAAATTTCCGATTTTTCGGTTTTGGTATCCCTTGCGGTTTTTTTCTTTTTTAACACTTGGTTTTCTGTTTTTATGAACAAGAAAAGCGGTTTTCTGTTTTGGTTATTCATTTGCCTAGTTCCTAGGCCTCTTTATTTCACCTCGGTCAATCCATGTAGGTTCACTTGGTGTGCCGCCTCTTTGATTCAATAAAATGATCATTCAATATACTTTTTCGTTTCATATTTTGATTGGGATGATATCTGTTTTTAGTTTTACTAATGTGATGCGTTGAAGCAACAAGTATTTATTGAAAATGTTCCGTGGAAAACGCAGGAAATGGCACTTCCGAGACCCAATTTTCTGGGGGGGGGGCATGCCCCCAAACCCCCCTAGTGGGGTGCGCCTTTGTCGCTCGAAATAGTTTCTTGGTGAAAAAATGAAGATGCGACGAACCGAACCAAAGTGAAGAAGTCAGTGAATCTGTTGACAATTTTTAATTTTTTAATTTTTTTAATTTTTTAATATTTGTTTTTGATGTATGTGTTATTAATAACGTGCTACCACAAAGCAAAGCGTCATCTGAAACATATATTGTGGGAAATGCAAGCGGTAATAACACGGATAGAAGATGCTCCACGTTTTGTGTTGTATACACGCGTGTCCCCCACGCAATAATTATTAATTAAGTTTTCATCCCGGGGCCCTCTAAACCATTCCAATAGTACACTACACGTACATAGGCAATTGCTGTCATGAATATATAATTTTTTATTTTTTTTTTCCAAAAAAAAAAGAGGAAAATTAGGGGGTCCATGGACCCCGGGTCCATGTTTTGTCCTCACCCCACTCAAGTTCAGGTGCAGTCATTCAATGTGAGATTTTGGTGTAATTTTTGAATAATTTAATAAATTGCAATAAGAAACCATGTGCAAGTTGTAACTAAAGAACAGAAAAGTTATCGGCCACTCTCAAAAACATATATTTAGACTTGATTATTTAAAATATCCCCTCATTCTGAGTAATAGAGGGTATCTGTATGAAGTTGGAATCAATATAATTTTTCTAGCAAAACAAAATTGAACAGTTGACCTGCAGATTAAATTTCAAAGATAAATTTGCATACCTTCAATGTGTTGTTTTATACATGTACATTATGTTTGGCGAAATAAACCAAGTAGCTCCCTCAAAAGTGGACTTTTAATTCTTTTTCTTTTGTTATATTTGTCTTTTTCTGATCGTGTGTTATTGTAATAATTGTGATACAACGTAAGCTCTCTAGATGAGCATCTGCTCTTAGAGCAAATGTTGAGATTAAATATTGTTTAAATAAAAAAAAAAAATAATAAAAAAGTGGACTGTTCAACAAACTCAGTACAGACATTAATAATGAGACATAAAGTCACTTTCTGCTGATTTCCGCTGGTGTGTTCAGAAGGGAATGTTCGTCTTTATGGATAAATACTTGAATTGACAGTACAGACATAAACAATCAATAATCTCTTCATGGTAGAAAGTATCAAGACACTTACCGAGCGTAAACAGCGAAAGAACGAAAATGACTTCAATGATGCAAGCAAAAGAACAAGATCGTAGAACTCTCCACTTGGCGTTACTGGAGGGCGGCGTCTTGGAGGGGTCATTGCATTTGGCAGTCTCGTACCAGTCATTTCAGTGCGAGTACGTACCAGTTTCCGGGGGGGGGGGGGGGAGCTAAATTGGTTAACCGGTTGCATTGTCCTCTGTCTAATGTAAAAATGAAAAAGTTGATTATTCCTGTGAATCTGAACCAAAATCAAACACGATGCATTATTTTGATTTTTAGGCCTCTTCATATGAGCCCGGAGCTGGCTCGGATGGCGCAACAAAATTTTTCGTCGTCCTGTTCATATGGAAAATTCCATCCTGGGCAGTTAACCGGGATGAAATTGTTTATGTGATCACACAGGTGTGAAATCTAATGAACTTGTAAGCGTATACATTGTAGTGTCTTTGAGAATATCGCTTGTGTTTTTCTTTGCTAAAATTGTCAAAACTCTTGTTTCTTTATTGATACAACTACAAGGGGTCATTCTGGATCTAGAAAATCCAAGAAAAAAAGCCAAAATAATCATAATCCTAATCCTCATCCTCCTTTGTCATAAACGTATTTAATCGCATTAACCGGGCTGGAGTGTTCATATGGGAAATTTTCCAGCCCGGTTACTGAGATCTCAGTCCGCCTTCTCATATGAACAGATCAAAATTTTTACAAAGGAAATAGGAATAAGGCGAGATCTCGGAAACATTTTTATAGCACATTCTTTTGTGCATTCAGACTATCCAGTCAGAAGCAGAAGAAAAGCTATTCTTGGCTTCTGATTGGATACTATATGCGCATGAAAGAATGTGAATTAATTAAAAGTGGTCACACTTTTGGGCTCCTCGCTGTAATTTCTACTTGTTTTTATACATGCTCAGGGAAACTTAAAATATCTGCTATATTTTGAGTGATTGTGATTGTGTTCGACTGAGTTTGGAAATCAAACAATTGAACACTGACATATTTCTTAACAAACCTAATCGAACCCAGAGCGCATAGCCAATTATTCAATTGGGTTTGATTGAGCTTGGCGCTACATGTACTTGTCTACTTTGTAGTGACTCGTTTCCAAGGACTAAATTTTTCTTTTTAATATATTCTCCACGGTGGGATTAAGCCAATCAAAACAATTTTTAATAACTGAAATGCATATACATGTAGCTATGGTATGAGCAACTTCTTACATTACTTTTTCTTTTCCAGATTGCATAAATGTATAGAAAGACAAATAAAATAATATGTAGAGGACCTGCACAATAATTGTTATTGACTTAGAATTTAAAAAAATCTGTTCAACATTTCTCTGTAATTATACAGCACAAGAGGTCATTGCACAGCACTTTTCTTCAACTCCATGAACCATCAAAGGAGTTGTAGATTGAAATTGTCAATTGAAACTTGAATTGAAATGTGTCCCCAATATATCAAAGAAAATTATTGGTTTATTACACATGTAATATGTTAAGTTTGTGTACATGTATATGAGAGAGAGAGAGGAGAGAGAGAGGGAGGGAGGGAAAGAGAAAATTGACTGGGTTGAAGATTTGGGTTGAGTTCCTATGTGACATCATTTTGAGAACAAGGCAAGGGAAATATTATTACAATCAGAGAAATATTGGCTTTGAAATAAAGAGTTATTTTGTTTAATGATTGTCTAATTTGGATAACAAAATATGTCAATGTTTGTAATCAGTAAATAACAATAATGTTTTCTTGTCTTAAACAGACTGTCAAGACAGAAGAGAAGCCAGCATGAATACTGCTAAGAAGAATACAAGAAAAGCGTTGAAATGTGCAGTGTGCTGTCAAGAATTTAAGTTTCACTCTTGTCTGAAAAAGCACCTGATGACTCACAGTGGTGAAAAACCCTACAGATGTACTCAATGTGACAAATGCTTTAGCCAATCATCAAATTTAGGAAGACACCTGTTGATTCACAGTGGTGTGAAACCCTACAGATGTACTCAATGTGACAAATGCTTTAATAGTTCATCATATTTGAAAAAACACCTGATGACTCACAGTGGTGTGAAACCCTACAGATGTACTCAATGTGACAAATGCTTTAACCAATCATCAACATTGAAAACCCATCTGTTGACTCACAGTGGTGATAAACCCTACAGATGCACTCAATGTGACAAATGCTTTACCGTTTCATCAGAATTGAAAAGACACCTGATGATTCACAGTGGTGAAAAACCTACAAATGTACTCAATGTGACAAACTTTTTACCAATCATGCTTTGAAAACACACCTGATGGTTCACAGTGGCGAAAAACCGTACAAATGTACTCGATGTGACAAATGCTTTAACCAATCATCGACTTTGAAAACACACCTCATGGTTCACAGTGGTGAAAAACCCTACCGATGTACTCAATGTGACAAATGCTTTAATCGTTCATCAAATTTGAAAAAACACCTGATGATTCACAGTGGTGATAAACCCTACCGATGTACTCAATGTGACAAATGCTTTAATCGATCATCAAATTTGAAATCACATCTGATGATTCATGGTGGTAAAAATCCCTACAGATGTACTCAATGTGACAAATGCTTTACCTGTTCCTCAGATTTGAAAAGACACCTGATGATTCACAGTGGTGAAAAACCCTACAGATGTACTCAATGTGACAAATGTTTTACCTGTTCCTCAGATTTGAAAAGACACCTGATGATTCACAGTGGTGAAAAACCCTACAGATGTAGTCAATGTGACAAATGCTTTACCTGTTCCTCAGATTTGAAAAGACACCTGATGATTCACAGTGGTAAAAAACCCTACAGATGTACTCAATGTGACAGATGCTTTACCTTTTCCGCGGATTTGAAAAGACACCAGATGATTCACAGTGATGAAAAACCCTACAGATGTAATCAATGTGACAAATGTTTTAATCAAAAAGTAGGTCTGTTAAATCATACCAGATCATTTCATGGTGATTTTCCTCACAAGTGCAGCCACTGCAGCAAAGGCTTTACAGATGGGAGAAGCTTAAAGAGACACAAATGTAGGAAACGTTCCTGTGAAGACGGAGAAATTCACCTGTTGGATGTGATTGCGCCGCAGCTGTTGTGAAATTCGTTACCACATGTGTAAACATGGTGTGCGGAAGGAGTGATCTTTACCATAGTCCAGGGTGGCATTATCTTGATCAGTTTAGTTCTGGAGCTCACTGGTCAGTATGGGAATTAATGTGACAGAAATATTAAGGGATGAGAAGTAGTGTTACATTTGATTACAGAGTTGTAAATTAAAGAAAGGGTAAAAAAAACTTTTTTGTAGTTTTGTTTGGGCTTAGACTAAAGGTGGGGAAACAAGTGACACTTTTTCCAGGACATATTAACTTAACAAATTAAAATGTAGTCCATTTATTTAATGCAGGGCTCGAAATTTAAAAAACTAACTGAAAAAAATAGTCGCAAAATGTTTAAAATCATTATATGGTTGCGAAAATTAAAAGAAAAGTTTAAGACTATTGCAAAACAATCTTACCACAAGCTTTAAAACAAATGACATATTAAGACTTTTCAAAAAAAAAAAAAAGACTTTCCAGCCACTAATTTTGTAGCTAATGCGAGCCAAACACGATCGCAAATACGAAGGAATCAACATGGCGGATAGCCACATTACCAGAGACACAATCCATGGGCATACATGATGTACTCAGGGTTTGCAATGCATTATAGGGCGATTTCAACAGGGCAGCCATTTCCAAATTTTCTGAAGTCGAGACAAGAGATGGAGCAACATGACTGCATTGAATGCCAAGATAAATTGTTTTTAAACTTTAATCTTTTAATTTATAATCTAAATTGTATAGAAATGTAGTCGCAAAGTGGCAACTAAACCAGAATTTTTAGTCACAAACAGAAAGGATGAAATGTTAGTATCGGTCGCAATTTCGAGACCTGAAATGTTTAAAAAAGTAAGCCTATGCATGTTTGCTATGCTTGATATAAGGCATGGTTTTGTATAGCTTAATGTTCATTTTATTGTTTTCTGGACTTCAACGTGTGCCATTAAGACCTGAAAATTACAAACCTCTGAAAGTAGCAATAAGAAAAGTTTACTAAATCCGAAAAGGGTCATCTCTTTCAGAACTTTATGGTTATCAAAATAATTATGTTTGCAGGCAAGAAGGAAAGATGATTTGAATGAAAACTGTGCCAAGAGAAATGCGAAGTGGTTCATATTAAGCTTTGAGATTTTCATACTGACGGTTGTATTTTGTTAGCTGTTTAAATTTAATTATTGTATAAATCAGGATCAAAATCAAAAATTGTTTAAGCAAATGAATGTGCCTTTCATTAACATGCGAACTCTGAGGTTGAAAACTCAGCCAAGGGTTGAGCTATTAAATATCTTAGAGGGCAGCTTAGGAGTAAAAAAGGTTTACAGCTGTTTCGAGAAACGTCGGAAAAAAGCGCACGCGACAATCCCGAAAGATAATCTGGGATATGATCAGCAAGGTACGTTCCTGACACTGTAGCTGTCGAACATACTTTTGTTGCTTTCTTTTAGCAATCGCAAACATACGTCCATGGCGTCTCGTGCCATTTTCTCAGATTTCCCTGAAATGCTGAAGTCAAGGAACCGTGAACTTAAAACTACCCACAATACCTTTCGGGATTGTCGCGTGCGCTTTTTTCCGACAACCTTTCTCGAAACAGCTGTATAAACCGGCTCAAAAGGTCATGTCCATAGGTTGTGATTGGTCCACTTTGCTAGTTTTCAGTTGCTCAAGGTCCGTTGCTTGTTGTCATTGTTATGATTGACGGCAGTGTAAAAAGAAATCTGGTTGGGTTTTTAACTTCCGAGTTCGCTTGATATTGAAAGGCGCAGTAAAGCGTTTTGTTATTCTTGTAAACTGATGATTGATTGACATAATACTAGTATTTTAAACATAATTGTGTAAGTTGTTTACAAAGCAGAGACTCTGTTAATAAATAATTATGTTATTTGATATTGAACAAATAAATATCAACAATAATTATTGGACAAGGTTGAGCAAAATTAATATCGTGATTTGTCAGTGGTGAGCAGATCAATTATTTGCCGAAGCCGGAAGGCTGAGGCAAATAATTGATCTGTGAGACACTGACAAATCACGATATTTTGCAATAACCGAGTTCAATAATTGTTTTATCATTCGATCACTGAGTTTGTTTTTCACAATTATTTTCGGGAATTAATTGGGACAAAAGTGACAGTATCATCTAGCTTTTATGTCCTTAGCATGAATATGTCGTTAATTTTTTTGCAACAGCAGAAACGTTAAAACCTGCCATAGTAACAAGAAAAGCTTTCTTAACAACAACCCGAGTTGTGATACTCCCTTATTTAGCATTTCTACTGTAAGTTCAAATCACTCAAAAAACGACATACCCATGCTAAGGATACAATAGAACGATTCAAAAGACAGATGAAGGCGAAAATAAATCATTTCCGCGAATCATTATGATAAAACTGCACAATTATTTACATGATTATCGAGCAAGCGATGCGTTTCTGCCAACTTTCGCGGCCTCGGTCAAGGTTGCGCAATTTTACTGATTTAAACTTTACTATAATAATAAAAGGCACCATGATTATGTTATTGGGCAAAACATATTACTCCCTCAATCCTTGAAAATAAATAGATACCGGCGAATTAATTGTTGGGGCAAATATGGCATGGACTTCCCATGCAGGGGAAGCAGTGTTTAATTATTCTACTTGCTACATAAATCAAGTGATGTAACAGATGATCCATCTAGAACAGCTTTCTTCAGTTTACCCTATATCCAACACCGCCGGGATTCTGTTTACAGGCTATGAGCCATCTGGCTTCTCCGATCCCTAGGAGCAGGAAGGAATTTACGAAAACTAAAACACATCTCCTAGGTCATAACTTTGCCGTGGACTGCTTTTATCCTATTGTATGCATGGATGTACAAACATTGTTCCCTGCCAAATGAAACGGCTATCATGGGTAACTTTAGAATGGCATAAAATAATACATTGACTGTCACCATTTTAATTTTTGGCCATGGATTATTATTACTGTATACGTATTCTTTGACAACTGTGAGGAGCAATATGGACATCTGCCCTGTTCAACTCGCACACTGATCTCATGAACTTGTAGTTTACACTTAGACACTCGCGATGTTCATCGCAGGCCTTGATACAGTCGTGCATAGTTTCTGCCCTCCGCTCATTGAACACATGCCCCTGCAAGCGGTAGCTTGGTACTGAAGACGTTTCATTGCATTTTGATGGTTCACAGGATTGAATAGGATGAATCAAAAGGCAGAAAAAGAGGAAGAATAGCATTCTGAAATTGTAATTGAATTTTAAGACATGTTTGCCTTGGTTTCGTCTCTTCCAACTTTCGCCCAACTTTTGACTTTTATTCAGTCTTGACTAAATGGTATTCAATATTAGCACAATGAATAATTTAGTTTGGACGTGAACGCAGGCAAAGTCTTTGCAAGGTTTTCATCAAATTTTGTCGTTTTGCAAAGGCCTTTGTTAAATTTGTTTAGAAAATACCCCAAATGAAATTAATTCATCTTATGAACATTGACTTTAATGGAAACAGACAAAATTATGTAGCTGTATATTTGGATCATTGTCTGATGAAAAACAAAAAAACCCGTTTGCCTGTAGATTAAGAGAATTTAAGGAAACTCTAGTGGATGTTTTAGTCCATTCTGGAATTTCCGCGCTCTTCGCGAATGTTATTATCACCCTATAGACCAAAGGGAATATTTGTTATTTCTTAACACTAGAAAAAACCGCTTATTACATACTATGTTTTTATTGTTGTTTTCAATATATTTTCATGCATGGACAGTATTCGATTATTTTGTTCGCATTATTATAATTGATATGCCTTAGTCAAATCCCGCCATTGAATTGACTACTGACGAATAACCAATTCAACGCTGTGGACTGAACTAACTAAATTGGTGAATGGCCCCATCCTCACTTAACTTTAAGTTACTCATTCGCTCTAGAAAAATTGCAGTCCGGGCATGCAATGATATATCCTTTTGTAGAATTTCCTCTATTTATTTGCAAAGCACCCTTTAATTCAAATTAACTGTTCCAAAACATTAATTCAAAAACGAATCACAGAAAACATAAATTGAAAATTTTGGCTCTAAAGTGGACTTACTATGAAACAGAATATTGTCAAAAGACAGGGCGTTCAAGTTCGAGATAATTTTGAACATATATAATATATTAAAGTAATGTTTAACGTATTGTGAGTCCGTATCCAACTTAGTTTTGAATCTCCATTCAACAATCTCACAAACAAGGATATTTAAAAATAAAATCATCGGGAAAAAACATAAATATGTTTTTATTATATATAATATATATGCATAATCATTGTTGATCACAATTTTTGGTTAAGAGACAGAACATTTCCGTTTCGTGAAACTTTTGTTCTTTTTTTTATGAAAATCGCTCCGCCAATTCTTGATTTTATTAATTAAAATAAGCTTTTAAGCTTAAAAAAACTTTTCTCAAGGAATCAAGCAACGAACAAATACCATTCAAAGATACATTGTTTTATGGAGTCTTATTACAGCATTTTCCAGCTAAACAAAGTTAATTTCTCTAAAAGGTTTGGAAAAAATCACCTTTATTTTTAGTTAACTTAGCAAACTTCGACAACATAAATTGCCGCCTATCAAAAATATTTTTATCATAACCTTTTAGTGACGTATTTTTTTAGCTTCTTACAGTAACTAGCATAGTATTTTTAACTTTTTAGCGTCTTAACTTTTAATGGAATATAATTGTTTAGATACCAAGCCCCTCTGGATACCAGCCTTTGAGCTTAATGGGCACCCTGTGGAAATAAAGTTTTACTTTATTTTACTGTGTCTAATGTCAACAATTTGTTTTAACAGACATCAGCTAAATTATTCACCAAATGATCGTTTGTTTTCACTAAAAGGAATACACTGAGTATCAGCAATAAGCACTAGTTATATTACTTTTGTCTTCTGAAGCAATTGTATTTTTCCTGTCATGTCAGAAGGTACAGCTTTCGTTATATTAAAGAGTCTCGTTAAGATATGTCTCGAATTCCGATCAGCACGAATAGAAATTGGATACAAAGCATTCAGTAGCCTGCGTGCAGACGTCTCTCCTCTTTTCGTGAGGAAATAGAAGGCGTCTGCACGCAAGCTAAGCAATCAACGGTCCATGAGTTCGCATCCCGTCGGGGACTCAGATTTTTTTCTTTGCCCCACGCTCGCGAGCAACTGAATACAAAGAGGTAAGTATTCAGCGGAAAGTTGTGTAATACAGCTGGATATTTTTACGAGTCATTTATTTTATTTGTTCGAGCCTTTAAAATAAATTAAATGCTGTGTCGTATAATAAAGTTACTTACTACACTATGACCGAACTCAACATTTACCATCTTTACCTTATTAATAAGCACTAGTTATATTACTTTTTTCTTCTGGTGTGATTGTATATTCCTGTGATGTCCATGAGAAGGGATTGAGAGTCTCGTTAAGATTTCCTAAAATTCCGATCAGCAATTGAAAAGCCCGAAATCGGATACAAGGCAATCAGTAGCGTGCGTGCAGACGTCCATTATTTTAGAGAACGTCTGCACGTCGGCTAAGCAATCAGTGGTCCTAAAATGTACGTGCGTGTCTCGCATGTTGTCCTTCTATTGATTTTGTTGACTAAATGCAGGACACTTTGTCAAATAAGAAGGCACGCAACGGCACGGATCTTTTGAAAAATAGTTGAAATACTCATGTTTCAAATAGTTAAAATACACTTGAGTTTCAAGAGTATGGTTACGCCATCTGAAAAGGTGGTATAATAAAAAACACCATAAAACAAAATCATGTTGTGAAGTTCCGCCACACTACTACACATTATCAAGATGTACGTGTATGCTTTGACTGGCCTCTAATGGCCTCATCCGACAATTCTTCTTGAGGCCCAGGTTCCTCTCGTTTCCCGAGAGTTGTGTAACATTCCGGAGATATACGACGGTATCGTACACGAAAGAGCGCTTTGAGCAGGTCCGGCCGAGGGAGGAGTGGGGCCGTGTCAATTCGACAGTGGAGGGCCGCTGGCGTGCCAAGAGTGTGGCTCTGGTTGCGTGGAGCCTAATAAGTTTGATGTGTACAGTGATATGAATGTGCTGTCGGATTGGGTAAAAAATATGATTGCTACAGGTGGAGAATTTATCAGATGAGAGATTTTTATTATTGCTCAGTGATGGAATAAGTCATGACTTGAACCGCTCCACGAGTGTATTTTCAACATAAGAAACATGTGCTTGAATTGCCCTGAGGCAACAACGAATAATTATTATTTTAACAAACTTGTAATGCTGAAATAAAGAAAACAAAACTTTATGTGACGTACAGGAATAGTAACCTACAATCAAAGACACATTTGTTACGAGAGATTCGCTCACTCCTCCTGCGATCTCAATGTGGGTTTACAAGATTTGATAACAGAATATCAATAAGCAACATTGATGGGGGGGGGGGGGGGGGGGGGGGGGAGACCGGAAGGACACTATTTAGCATTACGTTTACAGTGTCCGAACAAACAAACAAAACAAACAAACAATAAACTATTTTATTTACAGAGGGTGCACGCGACATTAGTTAGATACTGATCAATATGTGTCCTCGCTAAGTTAAAATATACTTAAAAAACTCATTTATATTCATAAACGAAATGAAAAAAAAGCTCGATAAGGCTGAACTTTTTATAGCTCAATTTTCTCGTCAAAACAAACTAAAATTTCGAGATTAGATCAGATCGAATAGATTTAGAGGGAAGTTTTTGAAACCGTTTAAAAAACGAGGTGGAGGAAACCGTTTAAAAAACGACCCTTCGCCTCGTGTCATTATACGTTGCTGCTGGTTTTTTTAAGCTATACTAATTAATTGTGTCTCTGGTATATTTCAGATAGGGGAGAACAATTGCGATGCCGCCATTTTCCGCCAGAGTATAATAACATTGATTGGAAGTTATTGTTATTCACTTTTTTTTTTTAGAAATAAACGGATAACAACAGTCCCCAGTTGTTCAAAGGGTGGATTATAAAGCCTGGTTTTCACTAGCGACGCAGCACAAGCGCAAGCATAAGCACAAGGGAGTCTTACATCTTTGGCCAATTAAAACACTCGTTCTAGGTCCCTCTCGCGTAAGCGCGGACAAACGCGGGAAAATTGCGAAATGTTCATAATTTTTTGGAATTTTTTTTTTCGGAAATTTCTAAACTATCGAATTTGTTTTGGATTTGTTGTTGTTTCAAAATCAACAATAGTGAGCAGATATTAATAAATAAGGAAGGAAATGACTTAACGTATCTTTTGTTGTCACATTTATTTTGACAACAATTATCAAAAGCGGTATTGAGAGTGAGCCTAATGCGCGAGTGTCTCGTGCTCACTGCTCGTACTTCACGCTTGCTATATCTTATTACCGCTGAACCACACTTCGCAGTGTTCCTTTTTAATTGAAAGAAAAGTCTAGCGCAGAATGACGGAGAGAAATAAACAAGATAATGTTTTCTCCTTTGGTTACAAAGGAGCCAAGAAAAAAGCGGCGGCTCGAGCCGACCCACGCCAATGATAATTCCTGTGATAACATAGTCATTACTCTTTTGTTTGCGAAAAAAATAGTATCGACATTTGGATAGGTCACTTGTATTTTCGTGGGAGTCTCCAAGGGACAAATTTTGAGAGAAAATTAAAGTCCCGATCAAACGGTCACAACATTTGTCTCAACATTCTCTCAACATTTGTTGAGAGCCGATGTTGTTGAGACAGTTTGACATCCCCTCTCATCAATGTTAAGAGGTGTTGTGACATCAGGTTGAGACGAGTTTGAATTCATTTAAACTTTGGCTCAACATCTTCACAACATTCCTTTTGTTCTTGAAACGTTGAGAGGTTGTTGGGGCCGTTTGACTGGGCATGGTCACAACATCTCTCACCATCTCTCAACATGACTCAAAAATGTTGAGAGAATGTTGAGACCGTTTGATCGTGCCTTAACATGTTGAGCAGACGTTTTGGGAATACGCGTTTTGCCAGTACTTCCAAATTTTGTAACCCCTTGAAAATTTATATGACGCTTTCTCGAATGTCAAATAAAAATAACCATATGGTACAATAGAAATCTAGCAAAGAGCGACTTCTCATACAAGCATGACGCTGAAATAGCGAATTTTCCTGTTAAATGTAACAGTTGTTATATAAGAGCAAAAAAACCCAGAAAAACGTATACACGGTTTAATTGATCTTTCTTCGATAAAAGCCACATGGTACAAGTAGTTGATGAAAAGTAGTTTATGAGTAAACGAGCAAAACGTATACCCTTCTCGACATTTTCAGCCCATTTTCTCTATTGTCTGACGTACATTTCGCTAATTAGCTTTGAAAATTTAGCTCCAGCTGCTCATTAAAAGTCCCGGATGTGACGCTGCATTCTGGGCGATGTTGTAAATCTGACAAATCTAAATTGGCTGTAAGTGTAACGAAGCGCTCTGTAACTGCAAACCTTGCATAAATTCATAATCATTGAAAAATGAAACCTAATGCAATAATTTGACTTCAAAAAAATGTTAATTATCATCGTCTTACTTATTGCATTACCTAATTTTGCAGATTAAATTTGTCTTCAAACGCCATTAAACTTCTGCCTGACAGAGTGTTTGCCAATATGATAAAACTGGAAGATCTGTAAGTGAAACGAAGGGCACTGCACTACAAATCTTGCACGGATTTATACTCATTGAAAAATGAAACCTAGCGTAACAATTTAACTTAAACAAAATAGTGAATTATTATCGTCTTACTTATTGCATGACGTAATTTTGCAGAGATTTGTCTTCAAACGCCATTACCTTTCTACCTGAGAGAGTGTTTGCCAATCTGACAAATCTGTATTACTTGTAAGTGAAACGAAGCGCACTGCACTGCATGGGTTTATACTCATTGAAAAATGAAGCCTAATGTAATAATTTAACTTAAACAAAATTGTAAATTATTATCCTTTTACTTATTGCATTACGTATTTCAGAGATTTGTCTTCAAACGCCATTAAACTTCTACCTAATAGAGTGTTTGCTAATCTGATAAAACTGGAAGATCTGTACGTGAAACGAAGCGCACTGCACTGCAAATCTTGCATGGGTTTATACTCATGGAAAATTAAAGTTAATGTAATAATTAACCTTAAACAAAATAGCTAAACTTATTATCGTTTTATTTTTTGCATTACGTATTTTCGCAGATATTTGTCTTCAAACCCCATTACATTTCTACCTGACAGAGTGTTTGCCACCAATCTGATAAGGACTACGGACTCTGTAAGTGAAACGAAGCGCACTGCACTGCAAACCTTGCATGGATTGATATTGAAAAATGAAACCTAGCTAACAATTTAACTTAGTCCAAACAGGGAATTATTATTATCTTACTTCTTGCATTACGTAATTTTGCAGAGATTTGTCTTCAAACGCCATTACCTTTCTACCTGAGAGAGTGTTTGCCAATCTGACAAATCTGTATTACTTGTAAGTGAAACGAAGCACACTGCACTGCACTGCAAACATTACATTTCTATCTGAAAGAGTGTTTGCCAATCAGAGAAATCTTTAGCGCTATGCTCACATTAAGGCCTTGTTCAGGAATTGAAAGGGAAATTATGGTTGATCAACTATATCCCTGGTTGGATTTGTTCTATGAAGCTGAAATTTGTCCTGATTTCTCTTTTGACTTAGTGTAGCACTTTAAATTTTTGATCGCGTGATTTTTTGATCGCGTGATGTGTCACGTGATCATCGCGAATTATCGTAATGTAAGAGATAAAAACCGAGAACGGAGGTATTAATCCATATTCACGTTCGAGGTGTTTATCTAACTTATTTCATGATATCATTTATGAGGGATTTTTATTTAAAAAGCTTTTCTTCAAGAGGACAAACACTGGCTAATTTATAGTATACTCGCACGTCGTCGGATCAAAAACAGACAATGAAAGCGATATGATGATGCAATACCTCGTTGACAAGCGGCCAAAAAACAATGAGCTGGAGTAAGACAAAAGCTGGCCATTTAATATTATCAAAAAGTGCTTCATTTTAATGTAGATTTTTCGAACTTAAATGAGTAAGGAAAAATAAAAGTAAATTAACAAGGGTAACGTTTAACTAATCCAAGACAGTGTAGTGGTATAGAAGTCAGACATGTAATCCAGAGGTGAATAATTAAGGGTGAACTGAAGGTTCGAGGCTCAATGGGTACAGGAAAAAGGGAAAATTGAGCGAAAAGGAGAGAAGAAACGAGAGTTCGTTCGTTCATTCATGCATTCAAGAATAGTTTTTCGTTTGATTCATGTATCATTTGTAATAATATTCGAGCATTCTAATCTGCAGAAGTCCATATGTAAAATAATGTCAATTACCTTTTAGCAATTGATTAATTGTTAGGTTTCTGCAAAATAACAAGATAACCTCAGTATCAAATGAAACCTTTGTAGGGACCACCACTGTATTGCTGTACGTATTATGAATGGTATGTCTATATTTTTATAAGAGAACTACCATTTATTATTTCCCCAGCATGTCAGATTCCCTGTAATTCGTGAATAGGATGGAATCTTTGTATTCCTTTTTGTTCTCAAATGCATTGCCTATTGGTGGTTTTCGTCTGACATCATCTAAACTGTTTATTCTACAAAGCTATTCTTTTTGCATATTCTAGACATACAAAACATTGATCTCTGCGCAAAGTTTGCTAGTTTTTGTAACATTGATATAAACCACTAATTGAACACAATAATAATGTTGCTATTCTCTAAGTATAATCGAGTTACGTCAGAAAGATATACTAAACAATCCGTCAGAAACCAACTGTGTTGATTAATAGACAAATTTGGTCGGTAGGGAATACGGGTTTAACCCTCGGACGTACATCTAAAAGTTATACCCCATTACCGTACAAGATAGGTTGACATTTTATAAAGACTCTCAAAACCATGAAAGGCATCTCGTTGAAACCCTCGGACGTACAAGTCATCCAAAGTCATAACCCACGACCGGACTTAGGGTGGGAGGGTGCGTGGACGAAACCCTCCCTTAGGTTTTCGTTATTATAAGACATCTTGAAAGTATTATGCCTTTAGTAGATAGCCCTGAGATTGCTCTACAAGATGAGGTAGTTATTTGTTGGTTTTGACGTCATATGACGTCATTAAATCCGTTATATTGGATCCCCCATCTTGGATTTCATAAGACACCAGGAAAAGCAAAAAATGATCCAAAATTTTCCGGAATTAATGATGAAATGTAATAAAATAAAATCGGGTGGACAGACCAAAATTTCAAATTTCCTTTTATTTTATCCAAAGAACCCTTATAGTGAACTATTTTCGAAAATGACATTGAAAGGTTCGGTTTCCTTTTAATTTTTTTAAATTTAGAACAGTTGAAAATACGCCTATCGAGCCCGCTGCAGCGGCCATGATGGCCGGATGAAATTTGGGGCATTTTCGACACGCTGTTGTCAACTAACCAAACGATGTCTCAATATACCCTAAACTTTTTTCATCTTCGACAACAGACTTATCTCCAGCATCTAAATGAGAAGGCAAATATTGACAAACTTATTTTTAGGCCAAAAAACAATACCATATTAAAGCTGGCCAATTATTTTAATCTCTTGCAAAATATTATAGGTGGCCCGTAAAAAATTGTTTTGTATGCAGAGAGACTTTATCGTGATACTCTCATGATACTGAAAAATTATCACTATAATGAAGAAATATATCTGAAAATTAGAAATTTGAGTAAACCGTCATGTAATTACGCGGTTGCCATGGCAACGTCGAAAACTGTAGACAAACAAGTGTCCCATCAAAATGTCCGGGTAGGATGAGTGAACATCTACTGAAAGTTTGAGCATCCCAGAGTAAATCCTCTTTTCAACATTTCGATAAAACCATTCCCCAAAAATCTCAATATTACTATTAACTCCTAGATTTCTGGCTACCAACCAATTAGAGAATATTCCACACCGAGCCTTCATTTATGTTAGCTCATATCATTCGCCTAACTCGCCTCATATATTGTAAGTAACTACGATTAATACACTATTGAGAGTGAGAGGAGGAAAATATCATTATCATGTGTGCACCTTAAAGGGACACTGTCCTGGCGTATTTGCTCAAAACTGTTATAAATGCATGAAATGGTCCCTAAATCTATGAAATAAGAACTTAATAAACTCTAACTAAATGATAAAAAGCAATTTCTTCAAGAAATTCCATACTGCAACAAAACTTTTGCAAAATTTCAAAGATTTCCGAGCCAAATTTGAAACTTTGAAAAACTGACATCCTGACGTTTTTTCAAAACTCCATATTGCAATCCATTTCCATCCTCGCTGTCGTTCGTCATCCTCACTTCCTAATGGGTTCCTGTCATTTGTCGAGTGTTATTCTACAGAATCAAACCATTATTGATCAACTTCCTATGATCTAGATATGTTTCTGAGCTTCCCAAAATCATGCTAAAATCAGGACAGTGTCCATTTAAATGGAGTTTGTTTATGCGACGTCATCAAAATGATACAAGCTAAATCACTTATTCTGCCCAGCTTTTATTTTAACATGTAATTAACACTGGTCGAACCTCCTCGTGCGGACACAATTTGAAATTATTTCAAATGAAATTATTTTAAATTATTTTAAAGGGCGATTATATCATATAAGATTTTACTTTTTTGGAGACGAGTAACAGAATATTTTGCTTAAAAAGCGACTGTCATTTTTTTCTTTTTAATGAATTTGTTTAAGGGGCTGCATTGAATGCTTTTATTCCAAAGAAACTGTTTCCTGTAACGAAAATTACCAGACACACTTGCCCAGAAGGAAAGTCCTCCTCTGTTCTGAAGTTTTTAAAGTTTGTTTGTTGGAAAACTAGTACCGTTGAATCTCGAAAGTAGTGACCCCTCAAAACTAACAAAAATTTAAGCAACCTTCTAGTAATTCTCGAAAACAACGGACCCCTAGCTCTGACAGTAGCAACCTCCCTTCCCCTCCCTGAAAAAAAAATGAAAACGACGCTTACTTATTTCAACCCAGCGTTTATTCGCAGCCTGGAGCTCAGTCGAGAAGAGAAAATACGGTTATACTATAATCATGCCTACGAAGTCACCGAAAAACCTCTATTAAATGGTCGCTATAACCCTGGTTCTGCAATGACATAATTTTTTATTGTTATATTTGTTGAAGAATGTTCTCAGATAATCCGATACAGACAATCGAACCGGAGGCATTTAAATGGGCCGCATAATTATCAAATGCATGTGTAAGTTACAGGTATTTTTTTACATATTTTATTGACACAAAAACAAATACAGTATAAGACTTTAATGTGCTGTACTAATTGGAAGATTTTGATTGGTTGTTTGGCACAACGTGACTTTCCGTTATGACGTAACAATGCGGCTAAATATTCCATCGGCTGTGTTACGGTTTTTCTGCAATAACATTGACGGCGCCCCCGTTTCATTCACAAAATACCGCCCTGCTGATGATTGAAAAGTTCAACATGTCGAGATGTAGCGTTGGTAGTTCTGAGTTTTCAGATGTTTCTGAGGAAGAAATTCAAAACCTAATCGAGGATTCTACTCCTATAAACACAAAGAGATCAACGAGCTGGGGCGTTGGGATCTTCAAAGGTAAATAGTCAGCGTACAGTATTCTACTAAAGGAAAGTTGGCTCGTATTCATTAGTGCGATATGTTCGATGAGCTTCCCAGTGGAGATATTTTCGACTTTCCTCGCATCATTCTTCAATTATCAAGAAGTAGTGGCTCCGTCAATTCCATCCCGCTCATCCCCCTCGCCCCCCCCCCCCCCCCCCGGGCATTTGTCGGGCATTTGTCATTTTTGGTCAGAAGGTTGAAAATGCCCCACGGTGGGGTCCGCTTACATGCACAAAATCCCAAAATCCCCATGCCCAAAATCCCCACGGTGGGGCTTCAGGAGCAGTGCAAATGCCCGACCCACGGGACAAGTTCAAAAACTTTTTGGAGAGGATCGAGGAATTTAAAAATCCAAATTCCAAGCAGAACTATTAATGATGGACACTATAATTGTTCACAAATACATAGCTCTTTATTTATACCTGTAATCATGATTTTTGGAACATGGTGTTGAAGTCAAAGCTTCGTTCCGCCATCTTTGACATCTTTGGTTCGCACGTGGAAAGCAACGGTGCAAATGTTTGCACATGTGGGGTGGGGATGGGGCTATGGTACACTTGAAAAGTGCGCCGACTCAAACGAGGTTTAATATCAACTCAGTTTTTATATTTTTCTATCGGGGGCAATCAGGAAATTTTAAATAAACAACAAAACGTGTACGTCTTTTAAAATACGAAAATCGCGTTGCCTTTGACAATGCCCCACCCCGGGCTGCCCGGTTATAGCAAATGCCCCACTATAGGGATGGAAAAGTTGTAAAATGCCCGACAAATTCCCGGGGGGGGGGGGGGGAGATCGGGCTTGGAATTGACGGAGCCATAACATCTCGCTGAGTTTTATGAAGATTACTCTTGCTTTCTTGACATGAAATTAACTCTTCAACAGATCAGAGCCACAAGGGACAAACCTTTCTGCAGTTGTACGTGGATTTTGATGCAATGGCTGCCTGTGCAACTCCGAGCGTTCATTCTGATCACTAATGAAATATCAGCATTCGCGTCTCTAATTGGCTAAACTGAATCAGTACTATCTTTGTTAATTTCAATTTTAACTCGAGTAAATGATAGAAATCATTTACGAAATAAAATTATACTCGTGTTTTGAATCACTACAATCGCAATACTAAGGAAAATAACGATTTATTCTTTAAAAAAGCAAAACAGAAAACCAAATCAAAGTCTCCCCTTGGACGTACCTTCCCGTCCCATTTTGAGTGCTCTTTGTTTTTTATTATTGTCGCTTTGTAATATCTTCCTGACAGATATTTGTTGCGGACGAAGCTGAAGATATTGAGCCTAGATTCCTTTCTTGGTCACAGTGCTCAGGAATCTTGAATGTGACGTATTCGTTCATATAATTACTTGAAAATACTGGACTGATAAATGCACAGAAAACATTTGTTATTAACCATATTTATAACTTCTTAAACAGGTAAGAGGGCCGCACTGGAAAAATATCAGCCTGGGGCCTTGATAATACAAAAATACCACGGGCCAATATTCTCCCAGTCCCGAGCAAGTTTGATTAATAAGAGAGTCATTAAAAGAGCTGAAGTTTCATATCAATTTTAAAGATTTTAGTATTCCGAAGAAAGACGTATTCTGAAACAATTCCAGATTAGAAAACTATATTGGTATGGTGCTCGACCTTTACCGACCCTGATCTTATTTACCGAGCTTATTAATCGAGCGCGAGGGCCGTTCTGGAAGAATACGAACCAAGACAAGTGAGATCTGTGCAAGAAGGGTCGAGGGCGATATTCTCCCAGTACGGTCCCGAGCTAGTGAGAGTTAATAAGAAGTTTATTATATGGCTCTCACTAATTTTTATTTATTTATTTTATTTTCAACACTATTTATACAAAAGCATCTAATTACCTAGGCTGTAGTTTAAATAGAGCCCTGATTAACTAAACATTAATACAGACAATAAAACACACTGGACAAACAATAATGAACAGAGAATTGCGCTGTGATGGTAGTTAGTGCTTGAAATGGCGCTTAACATTGATTTTAAAAGCATTAAGCTCCTGTATGGTTCTGAGATTCCGTGGAAGGGTGTTGAAAGCGCGCGCCACTCAACCTAATAATTTACTTTGCTGCGCTGTTGCCCGCGCGCTTTGCCAGCCGGTCATTAACATTGCTCATAATGCCTGTGGGCATTACAGGAAAATTGAGCCCCAAGTATTAGCCAATCACAGCGCGCGTGATATCTTTACAACCTTTAGCCAGATAATAATATAAAACGTCTTAAGAGTGAATGTTACCAACGGTCAGACATTTGGTGGCCACAGCCGAAAAATCAATTCTGCTCATATTCTCATGTTAGGTAGACCTTAATATGAAACAAATCACTGCATACTTTGTTTGGCTGAATATCGATTTATTTTCGAGAAAATCGATAATAACCGAATTCTGTCAAAATGCCGCTTTTGGAGCTCAAAATTTAAGGCGAATCTCGAAGCTTCGCATAGCAAAATGAAACATTCTAGGACAATAAAAACTACCAAATCTTAAAGAACGATACCGAAATATATGTTGAAAGCAATTTGAGCAATTCTTGTTTTTCTATTTACAAAATATAATTAAATTTGTCCGACCTACTTTTAACTCGATTAAAAATAGGTCAAAACTAACCTATTATTTAAGTATGTGCTACACAAAATAATTTGCCGAAAATCTGGCTTTTGGAAGGCGAAGGATGCTTCTTTTCGATCCCCAAAGGAATTTTTGGGGAAATGATTCAGTGCGATGAAATCAAATTTTAAAGTTGGATAAAATGCGCTGATTCAACGGATACCGAAGAGTCTCCTAAATTAGTTCAATGTGCACATACACGCAAAACTTTAATTGTTTCGCAGTTTTATACGTTCAATCTACAACTAATTTAACATAAAACCTCTACCTTTATGTTGTTGTATCAAAGAAGAGGGCTATAGTCTTGTAGTTGTTGCTTCCTTCGCGATAATTGCAGCTCACTGAAAGATGACCAGCACGCCATGTTTGTTTAGTTAAGCCGTACTTCGGACGTGTTTGATGAGAAGATTCTCTGTTGATTTCCGTTCAACAGAGCAGGCTTCAAGTACTTTCCGCAAAAAAGTATTTGTTTAACCATTAGTTTTGAACTGAACAGCGAACCAAATGCGTTAATTCTTGTCTTGTGGCTTCTTGCGGAATTTAATTAAGTCAGAACGGGTTTCAACTGAAATCGACAACTAACTACATGTAACGCAAGAAAGGAACCGGAAGTTATTTTTTATGAGGGATGGCTGGAAGAGAAGAGGGCGGGGTATACAATATAAAAGCCTTTTTTCATTTATAGTTTCTTGTTTTATTTTTAATCTTTATTGCATAAGCGCATATTTTCTGACATTGGGAATAATTCAACTTGTTCTCCGGAAACCTGAAAAACCCCAAATCAATCCCAGGCCAAAATGGCGTATATTTCAAGTTGTATATTATTGTTATCTGCCTTGTAAGCCAGCCATAACTTTCAATAAAGTTGTAATATCATTTTTATATTTTTTCGAATAATAGTAGCTTTAGTCCGGTTGCGCATAGTCAAAGACCAAGACCCTTTATATATTGAGCTATTTCAGTACTTTTCCGCACAGATACGTTCCTAACTTCCGGAGGCAGACTCGTACCCAGTCGCTATTTATATGTTTCTGGGATGAGAGAAAATTGGATACGAGAGTGGTTGAGGCGCGCGGGGAATCATGAAAGGGGACGAGGGAAAATTAGCCCATAACCCCCCGCGCGACTCAATCCACTCCCGTATCCAATCTTCTCTCATCCCAAAAACTTATAAATATCGATTGGGTACGAGTCTGGACCGGAGGTTATTTTTTGATGGGTGCTGGAAGAGGGTGGGGTTGAAGATACCGACTGATATCGAAAGAAACTATAAATGAAATAAGGCTTTTATATTGTACACCCTACTCTCTTCTCTTCCAGCCATCCCTCATAAAAAATAACTTCCGGTTCCTTTCTTGCGTTACATGTAGTTGTCGATTTCAGTTGAAACCCGTTCTGACTTAATTAAATTCCACAAGAAGCTACAAGACAAGAATTAACGCATTTGGTTCGCTGTTCAGTTCAAAACTAATGGTTAATCAAATACTTTTTTGCGGAAAGTACTTGAAGCCTGCTCTTTTGAACGAAAATGGAAACAGAGAATCTTCCCATCAAACACGTCCGAAGTACGGCTTAGGCAAACATGGCGTGCTGGTCATCTTTCAGTGAGCTGCAATTATCGCGAAGGAAGCAACAACTACAGGACTATAGCCTTCTTCTTTGATACAACAACATAAAGGTTAGAGGTTTTATGTTAAATTAGTTGTAGGTTGAACGTATAAAACTGCGAAACAATTAAGTTTTGCGTGTATGTGCACATTGAACTAATTAAAAAGACTTTTCGATATGCGTTGAATCAGCGCATTTTATCCAACTTTAAAATTTGATTACATCGCGCTGAATCATTTCCCAAAAAATCCTTTGGGAATCGAAAAGAAGCACCCTTCGCCTTCCAAAAGCCAGATTTTCGATGAATTATTTTGTGTAGCACATACTTAAATAATGGGTTAATTTTGACCTATTTTTAATCGAGTTAAAAGTAGGTCGGACAAATTTAATTATAATTTGTTAATAAAAATGCCAGAATGGCTCAAATGGCTATCAAAATATCTTTTGATATCGATCTTCAAGATGTGGTAGTTTTTATTGTTCTAGAATGTTTTATTTTGTTACGCGAAGCTTCGAGATTTGCCTTAAATTTTGAGCTCCAAAAGCGGAATTTTGACCGAATTCGGTTATTATCGATTTTCTCGAAAATAAATCGATATTCAGCCAAACAAAGTACGCAGTGATTTGTTTCACATTAAGGTCTACCTAACATGAGAATATGAGCAGAATTGATTTTTCGGCTGTGGCCACAATATTTGAAAATGTCTGACCGTTGGTACATTCGCTCTTAAAGTGCAACTAACCCAAATTTGTTATTCGTTTAAATAAATGTACCTGTTATTTGAAACTTAACTGCGAAAAATGTTTTGGATTTGGTTGAATCCTCGATTTTCTGTGCCCCGGCAAAGTCACCAAAAACGCCTCCATTTTTGTTGACTGTGAATGAGTCTAGCGGCTAGTGACGTAAGCCCGGGAACCTGGGATCTTTCGCGTCCACTCATTTCCTTCAGGAAGATGCGATACACATTCGAAAAGTGTGTAGAAACGCCTTCCAGGTGCGTTATTGGCCGTTGCAGCAACACCCCAGATTTAGAGAAAGGTATACTATACCATTTTATAGCGATCGTCGAGAGACGGTAGATTTTGTAAACTCAAACGAGCCTATATAAAGTGGGACTGTGAGAGCCATTGATCAAGAACTCTTGTCCGCGCACTTCTAGCAGACCGACTTCCAAAGGCTATTTAACCCGGTCAAAGACAACTAGCAATTCGACCAAATTTTACCGAGAACCTATCTCTGCCATCGCTACTAAAAGATAGCCAGAAATGTCAGCCCATGAAATTCACTGAGTAGCGCGAGCGTGGATCCGTGGTATCGCGCATCTGTAATAGCGCTAACATTTCTTCCTCGTGCGAAGCAATTTCAGGAATATCGATGAAAGTCAAATGACAAAAGATTTGAACTCCAAAAGATTTCTGATGCCGGGAAATAAGCAGTGCGATAAACCGTGTACTCATCGTAACATTAATGCGGACTACCGAGGGAACATACCCACTTCGCTTATCGAGGAAGAAAAAGTCATTTATTTGACGGTTTTTACTTCAAAATTAACTTAGTTCACTATGGTGGTTATTTGGAGTAGCAACGAAAAACGTTTGAGGATGTCAAAAACTGTAGTGATGTGGCTAGTTTCCTTTCAGCTTTGCTTCAATTTCCAGGCCCGAGCAGGCCGCGCGCGGAGCAAGCCGATTTTCAATCGATCGACTATCTCTTGGCTGCGTCTCAAGCAACTTTTAATACACTTCTCTATAAACTCTCGATATACAAACTTTAAGCGTGGACCAATACTTAAATAGGACAGAGCCAAAACAAGCTTTATTGGATGGCATATGAATTGTAACCTCGCTAAACAGCAGTTACATGGTGTACGACAGCAGTAGCATTCGCTAAGATTTTGAAGCGAATCATGTTTGCAGTTTCCACATGAACACCTACAATAAAGGCAAGAGAATAAGACTATTCTGTTCTGTTTAATTTTCACTGAGAATGCGAATAATACATTTCGTAGCGACATGAGCAATCACGTTTGTTTACATTTACGCAATACTTGGCAACTTGCGACTCACCAAGAATCCCTCACATGTTCCTTGCCGTCCAATCTTTTTTGAAGCATTCGTTCTAAATCTTCATTTTCTTTAACTTCTTTGTTGTACTTTTTTAGCCATTCTTCGTCCGCCAAGGGTTCATCAGCACACATATATTCATCGAGGCTTTCATTGCTTGTTGTGCGATCTACAACTAGCCGACTCGATCTCATCTTCCACCTCCATGTCGTATTCCGGAATAAAACATGTCTCAGAATCCTCGGAATCATAGTTCGACTCCGAATTTCCGTCGCTGGAAGACATATTTCTTTTTGGGTAAAATTGCGATAGTTATGAAGACGTAAAGAAAAGAAATTGTAGAGTTTGAATTTACTCAAAGTCAAAACTGAAGGACAAAATATATAAACAGAAAACCTCACTGAAAATTTACAAAACTGAAATCGATCTTCACGCTAACCTCGATTAGCTTAATCATCCTTTGAACAACTGGGCCCTGGCTTGTAGATAAAATTTTAACTTTTGATATTTCTTAAATGGGTCAATGTTAGTTAATGTTCATTGCTACCGGGGGTTTGGTATAACCGACTAATAGCTATAGTTAGAAAAAAGAAAAAAAAGAAAAGAAAACAAGAGCGAGATAGCGACTAAAAACAGTTCACGAGTTTTTGTGCCCCATGTCTTTGGATATTATACCTCCAACTGTACCGGGAATTGTATGGTACAGACCGTATGGATTGGTTTGTGCTTCAAGTCGTTACTTTTAACGAGATTTTATCGTGGTTCACGCTGGTGGAAACAAATGATCTAAAGGTGGCAATGGAAAGCTTACCGAAACGAGTTTTAAATTAAAAGAAAACTTTGCAAACAAATAGAAATATATCCATAATGTTTGATATAACTCTTTACAAGGCTAGCAGTTTTTCTTAAAAATACTTAGCGTTTTTAACAATTGTTTTACCTTGTAAATAGTTATTTAAATAGACATATATTTGCGGACTATTGCTACCATCTGTTTCATTGGTAACTTTTAGTTGTGCAAATGAGATTTTGCAAAGCTATACATTTTAGACGACAATTGTTACAAGAAACAAAGAGCATATTTCCCTTGCACACATGTTGTTTAGCAGATGAACAAAGACAAAAGACAACCAGGCCCGGAAAATTCGCATCTTCAATTTTAAACAAGTTTTATCTCAATGGGAGCAATCAATTAGGGATAAAATCAGTCTCACAGCGAACTGCGCATTTTGATATTCAGGTACAGAAAATAATTACGCTTCTACTTGTCCTTCTCTTAGTACGCTACAGTGGCGGATTCAACCGTAGGTCGAAATAAATTCGCCCAAAACAGCTTCCAGGAACCTCCCAGAAGCGATAAAAACACAGGAAAAGACAACAGGTAAGGGTTTTTTTTCATGATTTACAACTTTTCGAGAGAAAAGAGAAAATTATTTTCGATCGAATTTCAGCTCCATATATATACAAACTCTTATGCAGCGCTTTGGTGACCTTTGCTAACACCGAGCTACACCGGGATTAGGTTTCGTACTCCTTCGTCGCCCACAATTAAAACTAAAACAAATGGCTTTTTAATTTGCTTCTACGAACGACAGATATGCTATATTTAGCATTCAGAATCAAACAGAACATCTCTTCATGTTTCAAAAAACTATTATTGTCGAACTGCCTACATCAGAAATTAAGTATCATGATTCAAATGTTGACTTCTTTATAGTTCAAAAGTACTTTACTTTGTTACGCGATCAAGACGAACAAGGGGCGCCCAACGACGGTTTTCTCCCAAATGCTTAAAAAAATCCCACTATTTTAGGCTGTCTGGTGTGCTTTTAAAGATCTATAAATGAATTCTAAGCTGCGCTATAAAATTTATATCTGTTCGGTCATTCTAGGGGAACTTTAGACTTCACGAATTTATTTGGCTTTTTTAGACATTTCCCGAAAACCTCAGCTCTTCCTTGCTGATTTTTCCTTTCCGAAAATCCTAGCTGACATTTTTTTGTACCCAAAACGAAATTTTTATCTCTCCGAAAATAATAGGCATTAATTTTCCCGTATAATCGCGTGTTGAATATGGAGGAGAAAAGACGAAAGACGAAATACGAAAAATGAAGGACCATATTGCTAACAAGAAGGAAACAGAACATCGGAAATCAGTAATGAAAAATAATCTGAAGGAACAGAGGTATAATTTAAGAATGTCTCCATACCGAATGAAGAAGGAAGTTCAAATGGGTCCTATAATTGAAAAAGTTGAATGAAAATATAATACAGTATTTCAAAGCTAGACCTGTAAAATATTATACAAGTTAGATCTTTTCACAAGAACATTGAACTTTACATATAGATCATGAAATGACTTTTACACCTGCTGTACATTAACATATAGATTGTTTTGATTAGTTTCTTCAGCGAAGTTGCGCCATTGGGCGTCAGCAAAAATTTTAAAAACTGTAGTGACTGTTTGTGAAAGTGAAGAAACATTATGGATGAATATGTAAATCACACACTTTGCGAATCAACTTGATTACATTTATCTCTACATTAATGATATAAATGGATATTTGGGAAGAATTGTATGAGAAACTAGATAAAATGATTTTTAAACATTGTGATGTAGAGTTGAATCTTCACTGTCAGCGAAGCTGCATCAAAAGGTGTCAACATGTAAACACCTGTTGTGATCGCATGTTATTCATAAATGATAGAGGCGTAATAGCCCTTTTCACGGTTAACCTGAAATATTTGCATAACAATACAGCTAAACATAGAAGCGAGGCAATTTTGGGCACAAGTTGTAAAACATCGTGAATTTCTTGAGCTCCTTAAACTATGTTGGCATAAAAATAGTTTTAAAACGGAGAAGAACCTCCCAGAAGCGATAAAAACACAGGAAAAGACAACAGGTAAGGTCTTTTTTAATGATTTACAACTTTTGGAAAGAAAAGTGAAAATTATTTTCGATCGATTTTCAGCTCCATATATATACAAACTCTTATGCAGCGCATTGGTGACCTTTGCTAACACCGATCTACACCGGGATTAGGTTTTGTACTCCTTCGTCGCCCACAATTAAAACTAAAACAAATGGCTTTTTAATTTGCTTCTACGAACGACCGATAGTTAGATTGATAGATTCACGGTTAACCTGAAATATTTGCATAACAATATAGCTAAACATAGAGGCGAGGCAATTTCGGGAACACGCTGTAAAACATCGTGATTTTCTTGCGCTCCTTAAACCATGTTAGCATAAAAATAGTTTTAAAACGGAGAAGACCTAAATATGCAACTATTTTAGTTAAAGTTTGCCGTAAAAATCGTAATTCGATCTCCCTGTCGCTTATGCGAGTCTACTCGTTATTAATTAATAGAGAAAAGTCGTTTTACATTTTTTCTAAAAACAACGTAAACTAAAAGAATTTTAGTTCTTCTACATTTTAAAATTATTTTTATACTAAAAGAGTCGAAGGAGTTCAAGAAAAACACGATGTTTTGCAGCTTGTGCCCGAAATTGCCTCGCTTCTATGTTCAAGTGTATTGTTATGCAAATATCGCAAGTTAACCGTGAAAAGGGCTATTGTTTGCACATATTGTGGTCAAGTATCGTCTTATTTATATGTTAATGAAGGAATCAATTTCTATTGAATTCGGAGAAAGTCGCGCTATAAACGAAAATATCACGTAAGAAATTTACTTTATTCAATTCTTGATGATCGAGAGCTTGATCACAAAATAATCGAAGAGTTCGAACAATTATTCAGGTTAGTAGAACTTAGTTTTTTTGAAACTATATCCGAATAGGCGTAGGTTAATTAAGTTTCATTTCTATTTCATAAAATTTTCCAGTATATGGAGTTAGATGTTTGTTATTTGTTTGAGAAGAAACTACCTAAAGATACATTGAAGAAGTATAACGAGATATGGGATGAAATCAAGAAGAATTTACCACTTTATGGTAGCCCTAGAATAAAGTGTTAAACACTTACGTAGGTACGGTGGGACAGTCAGTAGACTTTTCGAAGTGTTCCTGAGAATTCAGAAAAAGCTTTTAAACTGTCCATCCGTCAAGTAACTAAAGAAACTATTATATTAACTTGTAAATAATTTGTTTTGACCAAGATCTTATAACTTATTGTAATATTTATCAACGATTGGCAGTTATCAGCAACCATATTATCAATGCTTGTCATAGTCATTGTAAGATTATCACGACTGAAATGACCAGTTCTCAAGCTGTTTTTTTTTTCATTTAGTAGCGGAGCTCCTAGAACGGGCCTGACGGCCCGTTCTAGCGGGTGGAGCTCCATACCCAAAGAATATATATGCGAGTCAATAGACCGTTTTCATTATGACGTCACACGCGCAAAGGTTGCTGGTACTTGTAGTAAAGCCTGCGCGTTTACGCGCGAACCTCGCAGGCTCTTCGCTGGCAACTGAATGAAATCTTCACAATGGTTCGTAATTTGACTTTTTTTGACTGCAGTTGTTTGTCAAGAATGTATGAAAATCGGGTGACAGCTTTGGAAAACAATAGCTGAGCACTGAATTTCAGTGTTTTCGTCAAGAACTTCAGTGTTTTCAGCGTACAGTTATTCGTGTTTACGGGGACTAAAATTAATTCATGAAAGCCAAGAAAGTTTCACTTCGCATTGTTTTTAAATAACGACATAAGCCTGAAGCTTACAGCCGTACAGCTTTACCATGCAGCAAAGAGGAAAGAGATTGTTCTTATGGACGGTCAGTATAACAGAGAAACTCAAATCCAATTGGAGAAATTATTCTTCAAACGCGTAACTTTGTATTGTCCAGTTGAACTGGATTTTCAGCTGAACAGATGCCGAATTCTTCACGACGTACGCGAAGTAGCTAGGTAAATAAAATTTACTCAAGCCTACTCGTTGTGTGTCTACAATCGTAAGTTGTATTTTATTTTAGCGAATTAACGTTGAACTTGCAGTAACAGTTGTTAGCTCTTTTTCTTGTTCTGGTCGCGTCAATTTTAGTTTTAGTACGAGCGAGCGAAATTATTTGAGTTTAGTGTGAGCGAGCGAAATTATTTTTACATCTAAGTTTTTTTTTACTTGTCGATCATTGAAAAGCGACGTTCTCAGGTTTTTTACTTGCGTAAACATTAGCTCCCCATGTCATGAAAAGGTGAAAGCAATGTGTCACTTCACAAATTAGCCGCGCTGCTTGCCTGAAATTTATGAAAACGTTGCGTGAAAAACGCGTGTAACAAGGCGTAGTACGCGACACTTTCATGGGCGACACTTTCATGCAAGATTATCCTCCCATCTTTCAAGCTTTTGGATGC
Organism: Desmophyllum pertusum; assembly: GCA_029204205.1. Taxonomy (NCBI): domain Eukaryota; kingdom Metazoa; phylum Cnidaria; class Anthozoa; order Scleractinia; family Caryophylliidae; genus Desmophyllum; species Desmophyllum pertusum. The sequence continues at coordinate 784,249 of MU825408.1, read as the reverse complement.
GATTTCCACTTATGGAAGGTCCTCTTCACTTTAACCATCGTCTAAGTTGTTCACAATGAAAATTATTTGGCTATTGTCTTTAAACGAAGCATGTTTCCTTTACCACTTTCATAGTTTATATTTCGCGCAGAACCTCGCGCGAGGTTCGCGATCTTTACTACAACTACCCGAATCCTTTGCGCGCGTGACGTCATAATGAAAACGGTCTATTGTCATGGTCATGGCTAGCAGAACTGGCTCGCGGGCGCGTGCGCCCGTCGTCCATACACATTTTTACGTGAAGATAATTTCAATCAAACAAATGGCGGCGTGGTTAAAGATGGAATTTCAAGGCTATTATCGGGTTTTCGGAAAGACAACACACCTTTTAAACGTCAGACATGGAAAGATAATAGCCTAAAGAAACTTCACTGCCTATAAAGTGGAATATGCATATCTTAGAGAGGAGAAATAAGGACTGCTTGCCGTTGCTTTGAACCTCGTTGCGTTGTGAAGTGTGTCAAGTGTGAAGATTTGAATGAAGAGTTCAGGGACTCTTTTGTTTTCCTGATTGTTTCCCGCGACGGACTCATCACTACCAGCGTAGCAAAAAGTCAGCACTTCTCTTAGCTTGCTCGATTTAGCTTCGGGACGCCATTGAAGTGATACAAAAATCCAAAGCTAAATACAGCTAGTATTCCCTATTTGACCGTAAGTGTGCAAGTTAGCTTTGTTGTAAATATTGTCTGTGCGTTCAAACTGTTTATTGTTTTGTGGTTGCGTTTATTTGTAATTTTGTTGAATTTTCTTCGGGAGAAGTGGCGGGACCGCCATCTTGACATCGGGACTAGTGAAATACACCCAAAACATCTTCCGGTTTCTCTTAAAGTTTGTTGGCTGCCTGTGTTTATAAATTGTTGGCTGCCTGTGTTTATATATATTGTTGGCTGCCTGTGTTTATATATTTGTTAGCTGCCTTTGTTTATATATTTGTTGACTGCCTGTGTTTATATATTTGTTGACTGCCTGTGTTTATAATTTGTTGGCTGCCTTTGTTTATAATTTGTTGGCTGCCTGTGTTTATAATTGTTGGTTTGTTGACTGCCTGTATTTATATATCTGTTGGCTGCCTGTGTTTATAATTTGTTGGCTGCACGTGTTTATATATTTGTTGGCTGCCTGTGTTTATATCTGTTGGCTGCCTGTGTTTATAATTTGTTGGCTGCCTGTGTTTATATATTTGTTGGCTGCCTGTGTTTATATTGTTGACTGCCTGTGTTTACAATTGTTGGTTTGTTGGCTGCCGGTGTTTATAATTGTTGGCTGCCTGTGTTTATAAATTGTTGGCTGCCTGTGTTTATATATTTGGTGACTGCCTGTGTTTATAATTATTGGCTGCCTGTGTTTATAAATTGTTGGCTGCCTGTGTTTATATATTTGTTGGCTGCCTGTGTTTATAAATTGTTGGCTGCCTGTGTTTATATATTTGTTGTCTGCCTGTATTTATATATTTGTTGACTACCTGTGTTTATAATTGTTGGCTGCCTGTGTATATAATAGTTGGCTGCATGTGTTTATAATTGTTGACTGCCTGTGTTTATAAATTTGTTGACTGCCTGTGTTTAGAAATTGTTGGCTGCCTGTGTTTATAATTGTTGGTTTGTTGGCTGCCTGTGTTTATATATTTGTTGGTTTGTTGGCTGGCTGTGTTTATATATTTGTTGGTTTGTTGGCTGCCTGTGTTTATATATTTATTGGCTTGTTGACTGCCTGTGTTTATAATTAAGCGGTCAGTATGCCATTCCCCGAGGGTGACCGCTTAATGCAGGTTTGACGAAGTTCAAATTACTGGCTTATTTGCGCTATTAGTTTTTGCTATAGAAATTTTAGTGTCACTAATATTAATAATACTTCATTAATTAAATTTGCAAAAGTAATATAAGATGGATAACCTGATTTATGTTCACAAACTATAACAAATGTGAATGAATTAATATTAAGATTAATATTAAGTAAAAAAAGATTAATATTCATTCCATTCTTTCCAAAATAATGACTTATATTTTGATTACTACTATGAAATGATGAAGTTGCAGCATCTACTTGACCTAATATTTTCACGCCATTTATCTCCATACCATATGACTCTTTACTTAAGATAAGATTTTGAGGGTTTGAAAAAATAATATAAGCATCAAAGAAATCAAGATAAACTGAATTATTAATTCATTCTCTATTTTCATTTAGTTTACTATTAATAGTTGATTGAAATGATTTCTTCTACCCTAAATTTTAAAACAACAGAGCCATTATCACTAGGATCCATTCCAATGTTTTTTATTTTATTAAGATTCATATTTCAGTATATCTTCACCAAAGTGGATTGCATTATTTTCGTAAAAGGGGTAGAGTATCGTAAACATTAGAGTCAACATTTAAACTATTACCAGTAATACCATATACATTTAAATAACATGTTTGCCAGTACTTTGATCCACAGGCCATTCATCAACCATGTAATAAGTGAAGAATAATTGTAACAACCCAGTATCTGAATATTTATGCATATTAGTGATATATCTATTTTATTTAGCAGGTAAAGTATTCACCATCATTACCAAAATTTTTCATAGATTATTTATTAATATAAACACTAGTTGATTCAACATTAACAGTTGTATCAGGTCGATTCCATGTAGGGAATAATTCAACAGCTAATGAATATTCATTATGAGGTAATGATTTACAATCAACACTCAATTGACCATAGAATTGATATGAATCTTGTATACCCAGACGAGGTTCTCTCATGAGAAAATTCAATTACCTTATGATTAAGTCTATGAATTCCTAAATTTTTATTAATAATTGATAAATTTCTTCTTTTTTCTCCATATCCCAAAGATTAGGATCATCCAATACAAAGTCAAAAACATTTAACTTGTTAGTGGATGAATCGATATGACTTGATGCAATAGCAACATCTACATATTTTTTATTAGTATATTGATAATCATCACTAATAACTTTGGTTGAAGATATAGATGTTATTGAACTAGCGTGAGGTCCGTATTGGGAAAATATTGGTCGAGTTCTTTTTTTGCAAGTTTATGGACCGAGCCGAAGGCGAGGTCCATAAACTTGCAAAAAAAGAACTCGACCAATATTTCCCAATACGGACCGAACAAGCTAGTTCAATAAAGTTTTTATTATAATGGCTTTTTTAAAAACTTGCTGATAAATTAATGCAACCATTCTCGGCTAACGCGCGCGCGCCAAAGCTAAGCATAGTCTTGCATTTTTCAGGCCACTTTGCGAAAAGTTTAACCGAAATTGTCCGCCAGACACGAGGAAACATGTTTCTACTTAATAGAAAACAATTTTGCAAAATACGGTCCGTATGACCAAAATATCGGTCCGTATTGCAAAATACGGACCGCTCAGGGAACCAATCAGAATGTTCCTTTTCGTCGTGGACCAGTTTGCCATATAATAAATATATATATATATATATGCTATAATGTCTTAAATCAATATCTTTATCTTATTGAAGGGCTTTTGTATTAAACAAATTTATTTATGTTGTATTAGTATGTAAATTAATTATATCTGTATTATGTTTGTTTTGTGTTGTAAAGTTGAAATCAACATAAGTTTTATCGGCTTTAACATCATCTATGTATTTTTTAGGGACTAAAGATTGATCATCATAAATGCTATTAAAATGTTCTGAATGTTTTATAACCGACCACTTGAGATCGTAATAATTCCCATCTTTATCCTTTTTAAGAAATTTTGGTTGAGATATTCTTTATTCACAGCTGATACAAACCATTCGCGTCATACCAACTAACACCGAGAAATATATGAGTATTCAACTTGGTAGAAATATTGTATTCATTGACTCATTCCAATGTATGTGTCAATCACTTGACAGACTTGCAGTAACCTGAGTATCAGGCGAATTTTTCCGCGCTCTCTTTTACTCTTCGTCTTTACGTGGTCGCGCTGAAAAATTAACGCCTGACACAATTCCTTAACGAAATGCCTTCCGCCCCCTTTTCGTGATGGATTGACATTGATTGACATGACTTCTAAATAGCCAATCAAAATTACTTCCGATACGCGATACTCGCGAGAATGCCGGATTTCCACGCGTCGAACGAAACAGCTTTGGACGCCATTTTTGTTGTGAATGTTTCGTCGTTGTGTAAGCAAATTGGGGTGTTTTTCGAAGAGAAAACGTTTGAAATCAAATCTTCCCAGTATTCATATCTACATGGGAGATTTCACCATTCGAATAAGGAAGGACTATTAGATATTCTGCGAGTAAGCAACACGGTAAGCGAAGGAATTATTTAAGCTTAAATGTGTTCGATCGATCATTTTATAAAGTCGACCAGGTAAACTTGTTATAAGCTTAATATTTTTTTATCATCGACTATAGCGTGACGGCATGCGAATTTAAAGCTTATTTTAAATTTTATATTACTGACATTGGCTACTTTTCATATGATCAGTGATGTTTATTATAGTCAGTGAAAAGTCAGGCAACCACGGTTTGCTAAATTGTCATGTTATTAAAATACGTTTAATAAGCTTACAACATTTATGAGGTTCATGTATGCCGTCGCTTTAAATTGTACTAACTTTGTGCGAATGACAACTTGCAATTGAGGATCGAAGTTCAAAGGCATTCTGTTATGCGTACAATCAACAGTTTTAAGCTAATATAAGTAGAAGACTGCTTCCATGCAGTTGAACGATCGCGATCGAGTCATGTTTATAATTATTGTGGTAATTTTATTATAACGCAAATACAAAATAAACTCACTTGAATAAAATATATACTGTTTTCTGTCCTTTGTCCCAAATAGCGGCTTCCAGACCATTCTCCCAAAGTCAAAAATACGAAGAGTTTTCTGCTCTTTCCAACACTCTTTCCAACATGGCGGATTTCGCTTGACTCTCCACGCAACGCGCGTTGCTTTTACTTCCGGCGAAGTCTATTGTTGAATCAGCCAATCAGATTCATTAAAATCACGTCCAAAATCTGGACGTGATTTGTAATTGGTAGACAATCTTTAGAAGAATTGTGTCAGGCCCATTTTTAGCGTGAGACCCGTAAAGAGAATGTAAGGAGCGCGAAAAATTGGCCTGATCGCAGGTTAGACTTGCAGGTAATCTTCCAGATGATAAATATATACACACAACTCACAATTCTGAAGGAGATATTAACTTACTGAAAAGAAAAGGAGTTTATCCATACGAGTACATGAATTCTTTCGAAATAATCGCAATTACCTGACAAATCTAAATTTTACAGCTCACTAAATGATGAACACATCAACGATGATGACCATACACACGCACATCATATTTGGGAGACATTTCAATGCAAGACACTTGGTAATTATCATGACCTTTACTTGAAAACTGATGTACTACTACTACCAGAGGTATTTGAGAATTTCAGAAAGACATGCTTAATACACTACGGACTAGTTCCTTGCTACTACTTCAGCGCTCTAGGATTAGCTTGGGATGCTATGTTGAAAATGACTGGAATTGAATTAGAATTAATAAGTGATATTAATATGTCACACATGATACAATCAGGGATGCGTGGAGGTATATCATACATTTCAACACGATACTCAAAGGCTAATAATAAATACATAAAAGACTATAATCCAGATGAACCAGAGAGCCATATCATATACTTAGACGCTAATAACCTCTACGGTTGGGCAATGAGCCAACATCTTCCAACAGGAGGATTCAGATGGATGACAAGAAATGAAATTGATAAAACTAATCTTGAAAAATATAATGACACTAATACAAAAGGATTAATACTTGAAGTTGTAATGAAATACCCAGAAGAATTACATTATCTACATAATGATTACCCACTTGCTCCAGAAAAGATACCAGTGACAAATGCCATGCTATCACCATACTGCAACAAAATATCTGAAAAGTTTAAAATAAAACACAATAACACATGCAAAAAGTTAATTCCAAGTTTGCCAACAAAAGAACGATACATTCTACAGCATCAGAATCTGAAACTATACTTAGACCTTTTAATGAAATTAAAAAAGACACACAGAGTATTAGAATTCAATCAATCAAACTGGTGAAAGACTTACATTGATTTCAATACCACAAAACGAACAAATGCTACAAATTCATTTGAAAAAGATTTCTTCAAATTGATGAACAATTCAGTGTTTGGTAAAACTATGGAAAATCTGGATGTAACGTAAAATTAATTACAAATAAAGAACAACTTATTAAGTAAACAGCAAAACAACATTTCAATAATCTAAGATATTTAATGAAAATTTAGTTGCAATAAAAAAGATAAAAGAATCATTATTTTTTTTATTTTTTTTTTAATTTGTTTTTAGAGCTGATACACAGACATGACACTAAGTTACACGATATACTTAACAAACTTATACATACGCAATATTAGAAAGATAAATAACAATTAAATAAAGCAAAAAGGAAAAAAGACAACATAGGGTAAACAAAAACTACCTAGATAATGGAATTTCAAAAAATGGCTTCATAAAAGGGGGATCGAAAAAAAAAAAAAAAAAACTGGGCGACTGCAGTCTACAAAGAAACGAGAGGGAGCAGAGGCTCCCACTTCTCGTAATGATAGTTAAGATTGTTTTTCTCTCTCGCAATGAAGCGTTCTAGAATCATTATTATTGAATAAACCATCATATGTTGGTATGTGAATCCTCGATCTTAGCAAACTTAATGTACGATTCTCATTACAATTACTTACTTAAAAAATATAAAAGACAGAATGTGAAATTACTTTTACAGATACTGATTTACTTTGTTACAATATACAAACTCACGATATATATATATATAAGGATTTGTATAAGGATAAAGATTTATTTGATAATAGTGATTATAACCCATCATCAAAATTCTTCTTCAATGAAAATAAAAAAAATTATTGGCAAGATGAAAGACGAATGCGGGGGAATACCAATCAGAACATTTTGTGGATTACGTAGCAAAATGTATAGCTACCTGAAAGAAAATGAGATATGGGATTGTAAGGCAAAGGGTATAAAGAAAAATGTTATAAAGAAACAAATTAGATTACTACAAAGATACACTCTTCAGACAAGAACAAAAACTTCACACAATGAGCATGATACGAAGTAAATCACATAACGTAAGCACATACGAAATCAATAAAATTTCACTGAGTTTCTACGATGATAAACGATATATGTTAAACGATGGAATCAATACATTGGCATACGGACACCGTAGACGCAGCGAAGCTGAGAACAAGTTCCAACAAGTTGTCATCAAAGATGTAATATACAATAATAAGGCATCTGATAGGGTATTGTAATAATTTATTATAAGACATTGAGTATCACCTGACTAATAGGTTACCCTGTCATTATTACGTGGCCACACCGTTAAATTATAAGGGGTCTTATGATAAGGTATTGTTATAATTTATGATCAGATAATCCAAAATTACCACATGGGGATTTTGGCGCAGTTTAGCATCAAACAATCCTTGGCGCAAAATTTAATACCCATACCCCCATATTGTATTCATCACCATCCACCAAACGAGTGCGTCGTCACGCAGAGCTCTCGGTCACGTTATGAAGTCTCTTTAGATCGTTAAAAATGGCTTGATATAAAAAGGCAGGAAAATCGCAACGTATTGATTACAAATTTAAATACTATTTATACTTTTGCTTCTCTCTTCTCTCCAGCGATAATTTTTCTTTTGGCATTATAGTTCGATAAAGAAAGTGGTTAAGAAGTTATCTAGGTCTCTGAATTACCTCATCCCGGACAGCGGTCATCGCAGCCAATGGGGAATCAAAACTGTTCATTGCATCCCTGACAGCGGTCAGCCAATAGGAAATCAATGCTGACGAATCATTAATTGAGGGGTGATTCAAGTAGAAATGATTGCCCATTGATGTCCAGAATTTCGCGCCATCGGGTGACAGTTTACACAAGACTTTAAAGGAGCGATGTCACGATATTTTAAGTCATTTTTTTCGAAGTGCAAAATCACCATCTGAAGACAGCCTCAAAATAATAGTTTAGTAAGGTAGAAAAACACCAATAAACCAAAAAGGAACAAGCATGGTTGAGGATGGAGAAGATTTTAAAAGACGGATTGCGAATGGCGAACTTGAGAAAATTGGCCAATGTTTTCAAGATGCGCCAACCGCTCCTTTTAAATTAGGTTTCTAAATTCATCTTTTCTGTTCACATTGGGAACATCGTGGTACAGATCCTCGAGTGTACACTTTAAAAGTGATGGGAGTTCTTGCAATTATAACAAGGAGAAATATGCTAAGACTCTGTGAACCTTGAAGCCTGATTCCGTAACCGCGATTATATTATTCTCAAATTAAATTAATCCTCTTCATAAATCGTCTTTATATACAGGTTCCATAGTACAGGTGTAATGCTGGTATGATTATGGACAGAAAATTGCTTTGCACCAAGGGATTCATTTTCTTGTTATTCGTGTGGAATGTAGATATCACACTACAAGGTGAGTACACTTTTTTTCTTCACGTCATTTCTAGAAACAGTTATGCATCGATCAAATTCCAGCTGTTACCAACCTCCCCCTGGCCGACCCCCGGGGATTTGTATTTTTTTTTCGTGGGACTACAAATTCCCCGCTCCCGGGCAACGGAAAAACAACAAAAATTATTAATTAAAAAGAACATAGCAAAAGCATCAGTGTATCGCTGAGAACGAAGTTGCTACCTGGGTGAAAGTTGTAATGAATAGTCTTGCTTTGAATTGGAACGTATAAATACGTTGTTTCTACGGGCAACGGAGAAGCTAGAAAAATTGTTAACATTTTATTACTTTCAAACAAAGTCTTCAACTTTCCAATACCTTGCTTTTTCAGCCAATCGCCCACAAAAGTAGTCGGTTTACCGGCGAATTCTTCCATTGTTTAATACTAATCTATTTGGCGATCGGTCAAGTTGTCCCATTTAATACAAGTCAAAAACAATAAAAACAGCTCACTGAGACTTGCAAAAGGGTGACCGCGTCTGCTTAATAGAGGTGACCGCTTAACGGAGTTGAAGTTTACAATGATTAAGTGAAGTTATTTTCGGGACTTTCACCACTGACCGCTAAATAGAAGGTGACCGCTTAAAACAGGGCCGCTTAATACAGGTTATACCACCCGACCACCAGAGCAATCCACGCTTGCAAAGCAGCGATTGAATACTGGGGCTATCTAGCTGGGCTATCTAAGAAGAAAACATTACGAGCGAACTTTTATTCTGGGTGACAGGGTAGGGAAGGTTATAAAACGTTTGCACCCCCTCTAAGGATCACATCAATTTTCGATATTCAGATCGATAATTAGTACATAAATATTCTGTACGCAAGTCTTCTAAATACATCAAATTCTAGCTCAAATGTATGCAAAGCAAATGCTTTAGCGAAGGCAATTGATCATGTATGATATACGTATTGTGTATGTATGTGTGTATTGTGGAGCTCTGAACAAAACGCATATACAATAAAATGAAATTATTTGTGCAATGAATGCTGCAAATATATTATTTATTTAAAAATTTAAACATCGAAAATTTAATTTTTTTCTTAAAATAGATTCACCTAGAGTAATGTTACCAGCTCCAGTTCTACGAGTTTTACCAGGTTACACACTGTCATGTTCAGCCACTGGAACCAGGCCCATACATATAGCACTGATAAGAAACTCAACAGTACTGGTCAGTAAAATATCACGGCGGAACTCTGTTAAAATTATAATATACGAAGAGGCAAACTACTTGTGAGGCCACAAACGAGTATGGAAATGACGTGGGCGAAGTAGCAGTCATTTTTACAGGTAAGACAAGAATTTTCGAAGAAAATATAACCGGGCTTTTTTTAGCAAGCAAGAAGCAGTTTTACCTGCTTTCTTGCTTGAAATCTATCAGATTAGTCACGGCAGTCACGCTGAAGTCTGATGTTTGCGTATAGTGCCTACTGTCAATTTTCTTGCCTCTGAGCAGTCTTTTAAAGATCATTCCTCAATATAAAGCCAGAGTTGAATAAGAGGAAAAAAGACGACAACATAGGTACCAATCGTTGTTGAACCTATGGTTGTTATCTATAAATCTTCTGCGTACAAGAAAGTGAAATGCTGCTGTAGCGGCGATAGATTTTCGTACTGAGTCGGAGCCATCGATTAACCACAACGAGTAAGCAATATGGCAACTTTTAATGACGGTCCAACACGTAAAAACTGAAATAAAGGCATACAATGACCAACTGACATATACTAACTTAACATAACAATGAATAGAAGTCATTTAGCATTTATAAACAACAGATGTCGATCGTCCGTGAAATTACAAATTGTTTGAGGCGATGGACAATCGAAAAAAACACCAAGGAACGAAGAAAACAATGACAACAACTAATACTTAATCTTACATACCTCTATCCCGACTTTGGGACGAACAACATTACTAAAATGGCAGTAGAAATCCTACCGAACTTGGTGCTAACGCTAAACTTGAGCACCGCCCGCGCCGACAACTAAAACCCACGAGGCATGCTTCCTTTTACACTTGACTGCGCATGTACAATGACGTCACAATGTAACGCAACGGTAACGCTTACATGGCTCCTCTAAATTGTAAAGTCAATTTACTTATTTCAAAAAAATGAAAATGAAAAAGAAAGACCTAACAAAATGATAATAAAGGCATGCAGTATTCATCAGTTCAATGCTTTTCCTTGTGCTTGCAACTCCTGGCTCCTCGGTGGGGATTCCCCGGTCTTCCATCAGTTTTCATTACACCGCACAAGAAGAACTAGCTTCTGGACAGGTCTGTCAAGGAACACAAGTGATCTGGTTCTACTCCCGCTTCTATCCAGAGACGAGTCTGCGACTTGAACTTTCACCTTTCTCACGAGGCCATCGTCACTGGGGTAGGTCTGCACAACACGAGCGAGCTGCCACAGGTTCCGTGGTTGATTACCATCTTTAATGATGACGACATCGCCCACTTCTAGACTTCTGACTGTACGCACCCATTTCTGCTTGTCTGTAATGACTGGAGGAAACTGGCTTTCCACTTAATCCAGAATTCATTTGCTAAATACTGTACACGGCGCCATCTTTTCTTTGAGTAGAGGTCCGCTCGCTGAAAGGATCCTGCGGGAGGCAGGACAACACTAGATTTCATGGTCAGGCAGCTGATTGGGTGTCAATGGATCAAGACAATCTGGTGAGTTTACATCGTTGACTGTAAGTGGACGGCAATTCACAATTGCTTCAGCCTCGATCATGAAGGTACTCAGGGATTCGTCGTCAAGCTGTGATCCATGGCTGCTCAGCAGGGCTGCAAGAACGTTCCGCACAGTTTCGAATTTGACGCTCCCAGGCACCTCCCATATGGCTCGCATGGGGTACGTTCATCTTATAATTTACCCAGTCACAGTTTCTCTTCAGAAGCTCTTGTCTTACTTTCTCATGGTCTAACTCTGAGAGGGCCTCCTGAAGTTCATTCCTCGCAACCGACAAAATTTGTTCCCTGGTCTGAACGGATCTGGCGAACTGGGCCACGACGGCCAACAAAGCGGCGGTAGGTATTGATGAAAGAATCCGTTGTCAGGGAATTTGCAACTTCTAGGTGGACTGCTCTGGATGCCATACACGTGAAGAGAACTCCATATCTCTTGAGCTGACGACGTCCCTCCCTCACGTACCAAGGTCCAAAGTAGTCCACTGCACAATAGGTAAAGGGCGGGGCAGACTGAACTCGGTCTTCTGGAAGATCCGCCATCTTCTGTTCCTGCACTGTTCCCCTCAACTTTCGGCAGCAAACACATTTTGCGATGTAATCAGATATGGCTGAGCTCCCACCAATGATCCAGAATCCGGAGGATCTGATTCTATTTTGCGTCATTCCGCGCCCTTGATGTTCTACAGAGTCATGACAGTGGGAAATGATCAGGCCTGTCACATGTCCCTTCTGGGTATGATTACAGGGTGCTTGACTGTGGATGCAAGATCAGCGTGTTTCAGACGGCCACCAACTCGAAGCACACCATTCTCATCAAGGAAGGGATCAAGCTTGTAGAGAGCGGTAGTTTTCTTCATGACCCTGACCGAGGCGCGGTCGTGTGAATCTTGTTGTGAATTCCTGGAGCGAAGCAAACTGATTTCTTCTTGGAATTCTTCCCCTTGAAAGCTCTTGACAATCTCTGTTTCTGCCTCTTGGAGCTCTTCTGTGTTAACTGGAATGTACTGGTTCATCCTCTTCTGCTTAGACTGGGCTCTTTAGCTTTCACTTGGCCTTGCCCCTTCAAACCGATTCGGTATCTTTTCTGAAGGCGAAGGCAGACAGCAACTGCTTGCTTTGCTCTATACCAGCTGGAGAAGTACTTCAAGCGCTCGGGAAGAGAGAAGCATTCTTGAGTTTGGGTAGTCATGGTTGAGATCTTCTTTACTTCGGGGTCATCCGGAGAAATGCACATGGGTTCAGCACCGTCAAGAGGGCTCTGATCTTCCAGTGGTTTCCAGAGGAACTCTGGGCCATTCCACCAGCGCGAGTTCTCAATTAGATTCTGTGCATTTTGACCACGAGAGGCATCGTCTGCTGGATTTTTTTCTGTTTCCACATACTTCCACTGATTGGGTAAGGTGTGGTCCCGGATCTGCTGCACTCGGTTCGCAACAAACACATGGAAACGTCTAGCATCATTGGAAATGTAGCCAATAACGACCTTGCTATCGGTCCAGAACACTTCAGTAATTTGGTCATATTCAAGTTCCCTTTGCAGGATAGCCACTGGTTTTCACTGATACCAACGCAGCTGTAAGCTCGAGTCTGGGAATTGTTACAAGCTTCAGGGGGGCAACGCGTGATTTAGCCATCACAAGAGAACAATGTATCTGGTCGGAATGATCGATCAGCTTAAGGTAGGAACACTGGCCATAAGCATCCTTGCTGGCATCTGAGAAGTGGTGTAGCTCTACTGATTTGAGTTCCCCAAAACCTTCTGGCTTGTAACATCTTGGGATCTTGAGGTTAGAAAGTAGGGGTAGGTCGGCTCTCCACTTTTCCCATCTTCCTCGTAACGGTTCTGGAACCTTGTCATCCCAGTCTGCTCCATCGCGACATAACTCCTGAAGGATAGTCTTTTCTTTCCTACAGGATGAGGGGTGCAAGCATACCAAGAGGATCAAACACAGAACTAACGGTCGACAGGATGCCTCTTCTTGTTAAGGGCTGGTCCTTCAGTTCAACTCTAAACTGGAGTGTGTCTGACTCTACGCACCATTAGACACCAAGAGCCCGCTCGACTGGAAGAGTGTCTTTGGTAATGTCCAAGTTCTGGAGATCCTTTGATCGATCTTCATGGGGAATAGTGTCAATCACGGCCTTGTGATTTGAAATGAACTTGTGAAGATTGAAGCCACCCTTCTCACACAAAGACTTTGTATTCTTGACCAGGCTAATAGCCACTTCAGGCGTTGACACTGACTTCAAGCCATCATCCACGTAAAAGTCGTTCTTCACGAAGTTGGCTGCTTCAGTTCCATATTGACCTTCGTAGTCACTTGCGGTCTTCTTTAACGCGAAATTTGCGCAGCCCGGAGAAGAAGTGGCACCAACAGATGAACGGTCATTCTAAACTCAATCGGTTCGCTATGAAGGTTGGCCATTCTCCCACCAAAGGAACGAAGAAAGTTACGATGCTCTCGGTTAACATTGACCTGGTGGAACATGCCTTCTATGTCCACCATGAGCGCTACCGGATCTTGACGGAATCTGCAAAGCACACCAACCAGGTTGTTGGTGAGATCAGGACCCTGAAGGAGGTGGCGGTTAAGAGATTCACCAGCGAACTCCACACTACAGTCGAAGACGACTCTTATCTTCTCTGTTTCTTCGGGTGGTACACCCCGTGGTGAGGGATGTACCACACAACGGGCCATTCTTCAATGAAGCTTCTTCAGCAGGCACTCTCTCGGCATACCCCTGTCAATGATGTCGCTCATGAAGGCAAGGTAGTCCCTTTTCTGTATCTGCTGTCAGTTTTGATTCTTTCTCTTTAATTTGCTGAGTCGATTCAGAACAACGTCTTTATTGTTGGGCAATGCCAACCAATTCTTCTTTGAGTGGTAGGGGCATCTCATAATGACCATCACCTCTTTGATGGATTCCCACTAGAAACCTTCCCCATAAAGGTTTCTGTCTTCATAAGAGAGGGGCTGTTCCTCCATCTTCTTCTCGTTGAAGTCTTGCTCCAATATGTGGTTCACTTGAACTGGACTGAGGATCTCCTTTGTAGATGTCTTGAGAGCAAAGTGACACGTCTTTCTTTGGGCTAAACGCAACCTCACAAGTGGACAATGCGGTTAACTCCTACGCTTTCTTCATCACACTCACTGGTATTTGGTGTAACCATACCAATCACTACCCCAACCAAGAGCCGTTCTTTTAGCATAAGGGTCGTCGTCATTCCCTGGGATGATCTCTCTCGGCTTAATAGCACATGCACAGTTAATGCCAAGCAGCAGGCTAACATCCAAATCATCCCTATAAGGCATGAGATGATCAGCGATTTTTCTTAAGATGAGATCACTTTCGCGCTGTTTCTGGTCTTGGATCTGACTCCCGTCTGGCCGGGATGATGTGTCTGGTGTAGGTACGAGGAAGGGGATCTCTGTGCTCTCATTCACCAACCACGAACTACAAGAACCGGTGATCTTCTGACTTGTGATGGCTTCCTGGGCGAGGACTGTAGAAAGCTTCAGTTGAATTTCAGGACCACTTACCCAAGCTTCTCAAGGGCTGTTTGTTTGATAAAGCAAGCATCAGATTTGGTCATCGAGCAAGGCATAACCATAAGCTTGTTGTTCGGGCTATCCTCATGATGGAGCCATACTGGAACGATAAGGGAGTGTGAAACGGGTTCGGTTTGACTGTTCATGCTGCACACTTCAATACAATGAGATATTGGATTACTGCGGCTTGACTCACTGCTTTCTTGATCTGGAATCCTGTCATGGTACGTCGCTGAATCATCATGCCAAGTAAGTTGGGTGTCGGCGACCTGCAGCTTCTGCATGTCTTTCTTCCTCTGCATTCTTTGTACACGTGGCCCCATTTGAGACATCCCCAGCAGAGTGCATTAGCTTGGACAAACTTCCTTCTTTCCGAAAGAGCTATCTTGGAAAATTTCTCACATAGGTCAAGTTCGTGATTGTTCTTGCAGAAGGCACAAATGATCCTCTTTGAGCTGCTATCTGTAGCAGTGTTCCCATCTTTCTCCTCAGATTTAGTTGCGAGGGCTCTCGCTCTAAAGTTCCCCTTGTCTCGTGCATTGTACTTTAACCTCCCAGACTCAACTTTGTCCTTGGCTTCTTCCATCTTCAATGCTTGTGGGGAAGTCACGGGGTTACACGCAACCCTTGCCTCCTTTCTCATAAACTTGCAAAATTCTGCAAATGGGGGGTATCCAGCCTTGGCTTGTTTACCTTTCGTTCGAGGTGTATCGCTGTCTTCCTCCAATTCATCTTCAGCTATCCATTCATCGACAACTCTACTCCATCTCGCTACCAGGTAGCTTGGAAGTTTCTGAATTATCTTCTGGTTCTCGTCTGGATCATTAAGGACATTCAAATACTGAATGGTCTTCATTGCAGTATTGCAGTGCTCCAAGAAGTCGGAGAATTTCCTCAAGCCTTGACCATCATTTGGCTGAATCTTGGGCCAGCTGTTAATTCTCTTGCGGAATGCATCTGCTACAACGAATGGATTTCCAAAGCGGTTTTGTCAGTATCTTCTTAGCTTTGCTGTAAGCATCAACATTGTCCAACGATAACAGACCGCTGACCGCTTCTTTAGCTGCGCCTGTTGTATACTTGCCAAGGTAGTACAGCCGTTCCGAAGGATCCTTTGTCTTTCTTTCAATGAAGGTTTCGAAAAACTTTACCCAGTTGGGGTATCGCAATGGATTTCCGGTGAATACTTCAGGCTCTGGACGTGGAAGGGAATCTCGGTCTTGCCTCTGAGCCAGCAAGTCTGCTAACCTTTGCATCAGGTCCTCTCCAGAAGAAACAGAAGGGTTGGAAGCAGGAGAATTGAGCTTCTCGTCAGGAATTGGTTTCGTTGGTATTACATGTGGCGAAATTGCACTGGTGAATGTAGAAGCGAAAGGATTCAAACTTATTGCTGACTGGCTTCTTTGGAGTGGCTCTTCTGAAGTTGACATGTGCAATTTAGGCAAGTCGGAGCTTCTGGCAAACGTCACATTCGCAGGGGCTTTAACATTTGAGGTCGGAGCTAAAGTGACATTTAACCCTGTGTTTGGTGTTGGTGACATGCCACTGGATGTAGGAACCTGAAGAATGGAGTCTAACTGAGACTGGAGATATCTTTCTAAGTGATCTTCAGAGCAGTTATCCTTTGGCAAAGCTCCTTCTTCGACGTGGCTGACTTCTCCACAGTTTTCTTCTTCTATTTTGGTCACAGCTTCCAGTTCTGCTTGAGTGGCAGCCAATTCCTTCATTAAGTGCAACTTCTTAATTTCATCCTCATGTTTTCTTGAGCGCTGCAGTCTTCTGGGTTTCAACATCGTGACATTTCAACTCGGCTCCTAATCGTGCAGCCCTGGCAGCCATCTCGGCCCTCTTCTGGAGTGAAGAACTGCACGCCCCGGACGTTTTTGAACGTTTGGACGTACGCGAGTGTTTGCTCCGAGACGAGTAAAGGGAGCTGCGATCGTCCTTTGCTGATTGAAGAACGGAGATTCTTTCGTTTAGCGACCATAACGCTTCTCGATTGCTGTGATTTAAAGAATCATAACCGATTGTTCTGTTCTATCCTTTTGTCTTCGCCTTCGAGAGTATCGTGTAACGCCGCGTCGGCATTTGCAAATAATCCATGCGAGCTTGTAGCTTTCCTCGTTCTTGCTGCAAACCGGAGATTTCCACCTCGTCTGCCAAAAGTGACTGTATTCTGTTTACTTGTTTCGTACAAGCTTTCTGTGCGGCGTCGAAATCTCTTTCTAACAACTGTTGGCGGTATTCTTTCATCTTGTCTGTTGGCACTTTCGGACGAGCGCTGCTTCGAACAAGCGTGGAATCCGTGGTCGAGCTCGGTGGAAATTCGCCGTGACTGAACTGTTCGTGATTTTCGACGATTCCATTGTTGTCTGCCAAAGTACGCGTAGGATTATCCTTGTCTGCATCCATGAACTTGATCGCCCAACGTAAACTTTATCGAACGGAAGAGTTTTTACTGTAGCGGCGATAGATTTTCGTACTGAGTCGGAGCCATCGATTAACCACAACGAGTAAGCAATATGGCAACTTTTAATGACGGTCCAACACGTAAAAACTGAAATAAAGGCATACAATGACCAACTGACATATACTAACTTAACATAACAATGAATAGAAATCATTTAGCATTTAGTCGATCGTCCGTGAAATTACAAATTGTTTGAGGCGATGGACAATCGAAAAAACACCAAGGAACGAAGAAAACAATGACAACAACTAATACTTAATCTTACATACCTCTATCCCGACTTTGGGACGAACAACATTACTAAAATGGCAGTAGAAATCCTACCGAACTTGGTGCTAACGCTAAACTTGAGCACCGCCCGCGCCGACAACTAAAACCCACGAGGCATGCTTCCTTTTACACTTGACTCCGCATGTACAATGACGTCACAATGTAACGCAACGGTAACGCTTACAGCTGCACCAACACGAAAAAGTAATGTATTTCACACTAAATAAACAGCAGAGTATTCATGTTCAAATCAAAAGTCAGGAATAGCTTGATATGAAATTTGACCTAACGGCGACCCTGGTTTATCACATACGTTGCGAAATCTCTTCAAGTCACGGTTAGACGTGACTTATGTGACTCCATGACGAAATCGTCCTTATATAAAAATCTGCATTTCTCAGCAAGTTTCTGTTTTTCTCAGAAAATATACGGAAAAGATATGTATTTCACACAAAATGACAAACAAGGCAATATTCATAAAATATCATTTAGGCAAAGGATGACCCTGGCGAAATGTAACGTAGCTTAATAAAAAAAATTGATCTAATGGCGCTTCTAGTGTATGTGATGTACGTACGCAACTCACAGAGAAATCAAGTCACGTTTCGACGTGACACTATGACGTAATCGTCCAAACATAAATCTGCACGTCTCAGCAAGTTTCTGTGTTCATAAATGTGCAGTCTCAGCACGTTTCTGTTTTCCTTTACGGAAAAGAAATGTATTTCACACAAAACAAACAGGACAATATTCATGACCCTGGCGAAATGTAACGTAGCTTGATAAAAAAATTTGATCTAATGGCGCTTCTAGTGTATGTGATGTACGTACGCAACTCACAGACAATCTCTTCAAGTCACGATTCGACGTGACCCTATGACGTAATCGTCCAAATATAAATCTGCCCGTCTCAGCAAGTTTCTGTTTACATAAATCTGCGAGTCTGAGCACGTTTCTGTTTTCCTTTACGGAAAATAAATGAATTTCACATAAAACAAACAGGACAATATTCATGACCCTGGCGAAATGTAACGTAGCTTGATAAAAAAATTGATCTAATGGCGCTTCTAGTGTATGTGATGTACGTATGCAACTCACAGAGAAATCAAGTCACGTTTCGACGTGACACTATGACGTAATCGTCCAAACATAAATCTGCACGTCTCAGCAAGTTTCTGTGTTCATAAATGTGCCAGTCTCAGCACGTTTCTGTTTTCCTTTACGGAAAATAAATGTATTTCACACAAAACAAACAGGACAATATTCATGACCCTGGCGAAATGTAACGTAGCTTGATAAAAAATTTGATCTAATGGCGCTTCTAGTGTATGTGATGTACGTACGCAACTCACAGAGAAATCAAGTCACGTTTCGACGTGACACTATGACGTAATCGTCCAAACATAAATCTGCACGTCTCAGCAAGTTTCTGTGTTCATAAATGTGCCAGTCTCAGCACGTTTCTGTTTTCCTTTACGGAAAAGAAATGTATTTCACACAAAACAAACAGGACAATATTCATGACCCTGGCGAAATGTAACGTAGCCTGATAAAAAATTTGATCTAATGGCGCTTCTAGTGTATGTGATGTACGTACGCAACTCACAGACAATCTCTTCAAGTCACGATTCGACGAGACCCTATGACGTAATCATCCAAATATAAATCTGCATGTCTCAGCAAGTTTTTGTTTACATAAATCTGCAAGTCTGATCAAATTTCTGTTTTCCTTTACGGAAAAGAAATGTATTTCACACAAAACAAACAGCAGAATATTCATAACATGTCATTTAGGCAAACGATAATCATTGCGAAATGTAACGTAGCTTGATATATAAAAATGTGATGTAATGGCGCTCCTACTGTGTCCACCCAGTAGTTAATTTGACGAATCAAACTCACCGACGTTGCGAAATCCGTATGGTCCTGGCGAAATGTAACACCAAAAGAATATTTGATTTACCTGCCGCTCCGATGTTTTTACGCGGCCCTAAATTATTATTCTTTGGACCAGTCCAACTTTCACAGAGGCTCGATTTCCCCTGTTCTCTCGAGTCTGGTCTTCGTTCCTCTTCGAGAAAAGCTTCCACAAGGCGAATATATATATTTATACCCTCCCCTAACTCTCCTCCTAGCTCTGTGGCCGAGTTGTGCTACGGGGTGAATCACCTAGAAGAAACAAAACTCCGCCTAAAACACTAACCGGGTCGGCCCCAGAATCGCCCGGTTAAAAAAAAAACTCCGACTAAAACACTAACCGGGTTGGCCCCAGTGCCGCCCGATTAAAAAGCGAGCTTGTTTTTATGTTATTTTAACTTAACTTTTTGCATCCCGCCTTTATTTACGCGCAAAAGCGTTTTGACTTCAGCTGTATGAAATTTTTTTCCAGATGTTGTTAAAAAAATATTCTTCACCAGGGTCCGGTTGTTCAAACTACGATTACGCTAATCCATGATTAGCTTGAATATTAATTTCAGTTTTGTGACTTTTCAGTGAGATTTTCTGTTTATACTGTTTGTCCTTCAGTTTTGACTTTGAGTAATTTCAAACTCTAGAAAACATTAGCAGTGAAAGACACTTATACAATATAGATTAAAATGTCTTTGTACATATAATGACATATATTGACATATAATGATAATGACGTCGTTTCCTTTCTGGCTTGTTGTTAAAAAGGTTGACATTTGCATCTTTACACTTCTTATGTCTATTTTAGATTGCGGGCTGGATTGTTTTTACACGACGAATATTTATGGTCAGGAAAATACCCTATCTTGCCGGAATGGAACATCAGTCGGAGACATTGTTAAATGCGCGTCAATAATTACAGATAAGATGTAAGAACGTCCCTTGAGGCATTTCAATTTGTTAATTTATTTTGTTTTATTTGTTAACCCTATTTATATTGGGCTTATTTTCAGTTTAAATAATTGTGATTTGGAGGGGGAGACGTTCAATATTTATTATATGGCACACTGGTCCACGACGAAAAGGAGCATTCTGATTGGTTCCCTGAGCGGTCCGAATTTTGCAATACGGACCGCCAAGATGGACCGCTAACGAACTCATTTCGCCGAATTCCTTTTATGAAACATTGAACAAAGGAAAACTGTTTTCTATTAAGTAGAAACATTTTTCCTTATGTCTGGCGGACAATTTTGGGATTTTTTGGCTAAACTTTTCGGAAAGTGGCCTGAAAAATGCAAGAATATGCTTAGCTTTGGCGCGCGCGCGTTAGCCGAGAATAATGCCTGGGAAATGACAACACTAAACAACATTGCGGGCGTAATATTTGGTAGTTATTGGGGTCGGGTGGGTCTGGGGTAGTAGCCCGATCCAACCTCGTTCCCAGGGTCTACTCCGCTTTCAAGATGGCGGCTGGGCGCGGAGAAGACCCTGGGACACGCTGCGTAATACTCCACGAATCGTGGAGTATTTTGTAGGCTCGATTAACAGCCGCTGTTCGGGAAAATGAGCCCGCGCTCCTCCCCCCGAACGGCTGGACGCGTGAGGTTTCTTTTGTTGGTTTTAGCCGATCAGAATACCGCCTGCAGATTTTCGTCCGGCATAAATTATCTTTCACGGCCTGATGCAAAGAGTTGTTTGATCGGTGATTGATCTTCTTCAAGAGATATTTAACCTTGAAACTCACGAAGATATGCAAAAGGAATCAATTAATGGGCATGATGTCTTGGTAATTCAACCGACGGGATGGATTTTTTATCCGCACCAAGGAAATACATCACGGAAAGTTCGCGCTAAGTCGGGGAGCTAAGCCACTACAATTACAACACAAGGCAACTGATGAGATCCATTTGGACATTCGACATGTACTATACAATACACAAAATAGTCGGTAAACTTGTGTGATAAATTTTATCTGGGATTTTATGTAAATCATGTGGTGCCAGAACGCGACGCCTCTGACGAAATTGCATCAAAACATTGTTTCTTGTCAAGGACTGGTCAACAGTTACATCTTGTAATATTTTTCATCCCGGGTTTTCACAATAAAGGCAAAAAATGAACATCCTTCGCGAAAAGTTTCAGATCAGATCCTTTTCTTCCGAAATATAACAGATAATGGAAAAAAAACGAATGTTACGAGCCGGAGTAGCGTTGAATAAATTATTTTTTTTAGATTACATCACAGACACGGCTGTTCGCTCACGCATCCAGCCGTTCTTCTCGGGGAGGAACGAAGACCGGACTCGACAGAGCGGCGGAAATCGAGCCTAACTATTTTGTCGTCTTCGCTACACTTGACCAGCGGTTCCAGGATTCAAAATGGCTACTGGAAGGACAAGAAGTGCTGCTAGCGAGCTTCGTTTTAACATGTTTTACACCAAATTAAGCCGCGGAATAACGTTTTTGTGGTTCGTTGAATTTTTGAATATATTTCTGCCGTCTTTACGCATGTTTTGTGAGCGGTCAATTTTATTTAAGGTGAGGTTTATTCCACATTTTATGACTGTACTGCTTATATTTAGCACCAGTCGATTAATTTGGTTTTATTTCGTGCTCGGATCGCGACCTTGTAATTTTTGTTTTTTATAGCACGAAAGTCATGCCCAATTTAATTAATAAAAACATATTAATGCGGCATGATCTTGGTCGAATCTTTAGAGGTGATATTTTTAAGGTTCGTGCTGAGTCAGTACTTTGTGTGTGTTATCTAAATAAAGACTTCAGCATGGAAACTCACAAAACATTTTAACAGATTTAAATTAATTTAGTAAAATATTAAAGTGTAATTTCAACTGTACAAAAAGTGGGGGGCTTCAATTCCCTGCGTGGTTTCTGTGGATGAAAATGTTTTATGTTTTTCTGTGGATGAAAATGTTTTATTTTATTTAGCTTTTATTTGGAAGCCAATAATTATATAAACTAAATTCGATTTTGAGACGACATTACGGCTTTATAATGACGGCTAGTTGGGAGATAATATATTCCCTATTGGCGGAGTCGCGAAGCTACCGAGCCCAATACGGAATATATTTTCGTTTCAAAATCGAATTTAGTTTTGTATCGCGATTCAAACATTTTTTGCACAAATTAAAAGGAAAATTAAGATCAGTTGTTGTTGATTGAAATAGAAATTCCCACTATACGCGACGAAATGTGCACGAACACTTGTACGCGAAAGCATTTTATCGTCTCGAAGAAAGTCGGACTTTTTTCGCCGGTAAATTGCTTATGGAAACAAAATCAATTCAGAATTATGTCCCACAAAGTTTTCTAAAGTACCAAACAGCAATGAAATGGGAAAATAATCCAATTTTGCACCGAAATAGTTGATTTTACAACTTAGCGCGTGCACATCGCGAAAGCAAGTGAAAACGGTAACAAACTCTTACAAGAAATAAATGACTTTTAATACTCACCATACGCTAACTTTTAGATTGAGCAAGTTGTACCGGCGAATAAAGCACTCCATAAATGAGCAAATGACAAGATATAAACGATTGCCGACGAGTTAATCGAAGAAAACTTTTGAATTTTGATGCGTACGTGAGGAACCCAATTCAGTGCCCCGGTGCCAATCTGTGTATCTTCAGAACCAATCACCGGCCCGCATTTGAGACGACATTACCGCAAAATAATGTCGTCTCACTCGTAAGCAAAACTATAGGTGGATCGCGATACTTTATTATATTTTATGCCCTGGGGGGTACTTTGAATTTTGGAGGGATTGTGCCATCCAGTACTGAAACCAAAATGTATAACTTTCTGTACACTATTACAGACCTGGGCCAGGTTTTTCAAAAGGTGGATAATGCTATCCACCAGATAAATCACTATCCAGTGGATAAGTGTTAATAAAACAAACTACGCTATCCACTGGATAGTGATTTATCTCGCCTCGGTTGTTCAAAGGATGGATAACGCTATCCAGTCTTTAAAATCCATACCTATTTTCTGACTACTTGTTTCTGTTCTAGTTGTACACTGGAGGACAATAACTCTATTGAGGGTGGCTACTTATTTATTGTCTCTCTGCAGGGGTGGATCTATAATTTTTGAAGGGTGGGGGGGGGGGGGGGGGGGGGGGGTGGTAGCTGTTAGCCAATATGTTGTCATTTTATTTTAGCAAAAAACAGTTACAATTTTTACACCTGCCCAAAGTGCTTGATTTTTTGGCGGATTTTGGGGGGCCACCCAATCAAAGTGTTCACGCTTTTCTGACTCACACAAGTAAGGTAGAGTAGCACCCAAAATATATGAAGAGGGCGCTGGTCCATTTTCCACGGCCAGCCCATATGTTGCCCAAATCCTAGTCTCCCAGCCTAATGCTTGCTCAAATTATCCAAAAATGGGTGTCCCAAATCCCATTTTGCCAGTAAAAAAAGGCAAATCCCAGTTCCCATGTTACCTCTTCTGGATACTCTATGAATAAACCCTCTCCCCAGCAAAAAAAAAATTACTGCAGCTAAAAAAATACTCCTATCAAGGATCATAAAGGTAAAGCAACTTGATTTATACATGTCAATCTAAAAATGAAAATACCTCCTAGAACAAAAAAAATTAAAATAACCCAAATCACTCTGAATAAATTCATTTACACCTCCCCAAACACAATATACATTTGAGGGGCATAAGGAACAATAAATTTCATACAAAAAAATAATTGCAACACAGCAAAACAAAAAGGACAAAAACTGAAAGAAATGACCTACTAGAAAACAATACCCTGCAGTACACCAAAAGAAACTTAATCACACAAAACTTGCACCCAGTACAGTCTTTATTGACATACAGTGTACATACAACTGCCAAAATTCCTCAACCATGGAGGCCCACCTTAATGACCAAGAAACATAACAGCCGATCGATACCGCAGCAGACCACTGAGGGAAAAACATCTAGTCGGAATAATCATGAGGATTGCCTGATGAAGACTAGCAGTATACGCAAAGCAGTCTAATCATTGTGATCATTCAACACCTCAAAGTGACTCCATCATGAGACAAATTATTAAATATTCATCTATCTACCGCGATGAACAATAACCACATCTTTAATAACAACTGCTGAATGTTTTCCCAACATCAGACAAAAATGTAAACTAATAGAGGTGTCCCTTTCATAGCGGTATCTGGATTACAAAGATTATATGAGCGTGGTAAAGGAGGTGTTTCCTTAATAGAGGTGGCCCGAAGTGGCCTGTATGTTGTAAACTTGTAGGTGATTTAATACCTATACCACAATAGAAAATTGAGAAACACAGCTTATATAAATCTATAATCTTCATTTTAAGTATAATCAAGTTACAAAATATTTCAAGGAAGGGCTTTCCTTACTTTTAAGTGCAATGCATCAAAATGGTCATAATGTGTCATTTCAAATCATTTGACTGTATAGCTTAATTCTCTGAAAAGTACAGATCACGTAGTTTTAAATTTACGAGTGAAAAATTTGATTCGTCATTTGTGCGAGCAATACATAAATTCAGGATTCCGTCACATTTACAATTCGCCGTTAGAAGCACTTTGAAGAAATTCCAGGCTTCGAATAATAACACATAAGCTTAAAGGGAATCTCGGCTGAAAAACAGTTTTGCTCCAAATCATAAGTTGGTGTTTGTGTAAAACTGGTTTAGGGGTTTGAAGTCGATAATTATTTAACTGGTTTGAATACTAGGCGATTTGTTTCTGCTTTATCTACTTTCAAATTTCCCGCGCGCTGCCATGTTTGTTTTTCGCAAAGTTTAATGGAAGATTATGACGTCATTGCGTTGTCGTGCGTTGCATTTTTGCTTTCAGTTTGGACTCTATCATGTCGTTGTCGCGTTAAGTGTTCTATTTAGTATCAGCCTTGCTTACTTTATTTGTATTTGTCTTTTTGGCTGATTAAATCTTTCACAGATCCTACGTAGACATTTTTTTCACAGTTTTCACAGGCCGTGCCACTTTTTCACTTTTAGATTTCAATACGTTAGCTTAAGTCAGCTTTGTGTGAAATTAGGGATATGTACGTGCATTTAATGCGTGTTCCGGCTCAATAACCGCGAAATCTTCTTCCGTAGACTCCAAATTAAAGTCTCCGACAACGCAATGACGTCATAAAATTACCATAATGAAACATGGCGGCGCGCGGGATATTTCAACGGAAAACCGAACACTTCGCATTCGAACCAGTTACGGAAATATCGACTTAAGACTCCAAGACTAGTTAAAGAGAACCATTACGTATACGTTGGAGCTAAAACTGTTTTTTAGCCGACATTCCCTTTAAACATTCATAAACGTGTGTAATCATCGATCTGATTTTCACCTTGCTTGATATTCAAGCTCTTGATCTGTGCGCCTTGAGGCATTTCAAATTAATTTACGGTCCTGCGTTAACTCCACCTCTTCCTTAAATTGCCGTGCATAATTTAAACAAGACGGGAAATATTTAACTGGCAATTAATTTACGTTTCAACTCGAGAAGAAATAACAAAATAAAACTCCGCAAGTCGGTCATTTTGCAAGGAAGACTATTTCCGCCAATCACGACTAGTATAAATCTACAGACCAATCAGCGTGGGCGTTATATCAGTGTAATCCAGGGTCTTCTCCTTTACCAGCCGCCATCTTGAAAGCGGAGTAGACCCTGGGAACGAGGTTGAGCCCGATCGCGCAGGAAAACAAAATGACGGATTGCTTCCGATTTCTTTCACTTCTCACGTCTTACACATTTAAAAGATAGACCCTTTAGGAGTTCCGATGCCAACAAACGCATAAATTCTGCAATTCCTTCGTTCCTCGGTTTGAGAAATGCTTCTTTCACGAATTTACATTATGTTTCTTTATCGAAGTACATCGACAAATTATTTGGAGATGAATCAAGGGGTTTATACAACTTCATTGAAGCACCGGGAGCAGGACGGTTCCAGCAGGGAATATTTTAGGCAAACTACATTTCTCGACGGCCGAAAAAGTCAAGGCATTTCAAATGGATTTTGAAGGAAAACATCGATGTACGGTAAGCTTAAATGTTATTTATAAATGTTGTTTGATTTATAACAAAAATTATTGTTTACTGATCTTTTGATTCCATTAAACTTTTGTCATTCGGCATACGAAGGTGTACAATTCGATCGATCGATTAAACAGCTTTGAATCGAAAATAAATAAAACGTAAGGTATTTGAATAAGCTTAAATATTTTGGCTGCAAGACCTTTTTGCTTGTTAGTGTGTAGATATAATTTCCGTGTAGAAAAGCAAGCTTTATCTGAGGCTTGTGTAATAGCACATATTATTTTAAATTCAAGTTCTCTGATGGATTTTTCTACTATAGTTTTATTAAGTTTTAAAATATAAACTGAAAACTTCGCGCGCTCTGATTGGTTAAAAACCATGTTTTATCAGAGTTTAGAAAATAGCTGTCATATAAACGGCATAGAGTCTAGCCGTGCATTATTTTCTTATAAAGCACGGCTAAAAACTATAAAGCACGCATGTCCCGGATGTTCACCACGCTCACGTCGCTCAGTTTATAAAATTGAACCTGAAGCCGAAGCGGCTCGTGCATTCACTAGCTGCTTTTCTAGACCTCAAGCGTGCATCATTTTCTTATAGAACATAGAAAACCATCTTCTATTAGGTAAATAAAACATAGAAAAGCGTGTTTTATCGTTTCGCGCGCGTAAATCTATATAAAGCACATAAAGAAGCCAAAACCATGTATTATACTGTCATAAAGCACTCCGGAAATTTGAGAACACTCGAGTTCTCAAATTCCCGTCGTGTTTTATGACAGTATAATACATGGTTTTGGCTTCATTATTTGTTAAATATTGTATGAATAGTACTTAAGTCCCTTTTTATCTAAATCAGTATATAAACACAAAACATTCATTACCTCTGTTACACATACTTATGAACAGTAGGTAATATTTGTACTAAGAAGCCTACATGCACCTTCTGGCGAATTATATCCTTTTAAGTGTGGTTGTGTATTTATGAATCATTGATTAGCAAGGCTCTAAGTCAAATTTCAGAGGGTGGGGACAGCAATGGAGGTCAAATGCCCTGTATATGCCCAGCGTCCCCCCTTCCCTTTTCCTCTGGCTTAACATTGATATGTGAATAAATACCGGAGTCAAACCAGAACTTTAAAATAATACTAATCAATAATTATTTCAAAGTTATTGTGATTTGTATTATTGAGTTCAGGCTGACTGTTGGCCAATATATATATAGAGGATATTACACGCGGCGCAAAGATATGAATTTTATTTTCGAGTGGTAAAAACAATATTTTACTCACTCGCTGCGCTCGTTCGTAAAATATTGTTTTTACCACTCGAAAATAAAATTCATATCTTCAAGCCACCGTGTAATGTTCTTTTTATTATATAGACAAAAAACACGAATTAATTCAAAGTTAAAATATGTTTTATTCTCCAAAACGTAAGCCCGACGGCTAATCTGTTACAGTTATATGCAGCTTGTACATCATGATACAGCCTACAACAATAAATTTTCTACTCTTAAAATGGACAATGAAAGACAAAATCCCGCGAATTGAGAACTATAAAATGTAAGCTTTCAAAAAGATGTACATGCAAGAACTGTTTATTGGCTTTCGTCACTGTCACTAATGATAACACGCCGTCTTTTGAACTCTTTTTGCTCTAACTCACCGCTTTTCTGATTCGAATTAGTGAAAAACATTCACTGTTCCAACTTGACACTGGTAAAAAATGGCAAATTTCCTCCACTTGTGCTGGGCTGAACCAGGGCGGGAGAAGGCTGGGCGATGAAACCGGCGGTCCGCTCTTCACGCAATGTGTGATGTGGGAGTAGGACTGGCACGAGCGCTCTTTCCGCTTTTCCGGTGCAAAATGGCGATGCAAAAAGTGTCTTCGAAGAAACCGGAAATCGTGTTTTATTTTCAATTTTACGAGTCTGGAGTTTCGTCTGCTTCGTATATAATACGCAAGGACAGGAAAAAAATACCTTTAGTCCTCGACTGTAAATATAAATGTACGCTATGTCCATCATAATTTATTAAAATTGGCGATGAGTAGGGCAGCAGTAGATGCGTGTAGCGCAATTAAAACATGACCAACTAGTCTTCCGCTGTGTCGTGTAAAAAAGCACCACAAAACACCTCTCCAATTTTTTAATATGTTGAAGGCTGATAAATTTTTGACAACATAACTAAAATTTAGCTGGATATATTTGGATATAGTGGAGTTCTATAACTTGAAAATAATTAGGCGAATAAAATGTCAATAACAGATCAAACGGTTGCATTTTCATTTCAAAAAGTTGTATACTCTGGTCAACTCTTGTTAAATTTTGCGTTCAAATCGGTTTCAGTAGGCAAGCATAAGCCAAGCAGAAGTAAAATAAGTTGACCACACACACGCATACTGACCATACTGGCACAGCACAGAGCAGCCAGCACAGCACAGCACTAAAAAAAATATGGACACTAAAACATGTTCCCCCAAACACTTTCTACTATTGTTGGATAGTGAGTACACTGTAGGCTAGGTCTATAGCTTGTCAGACACTGAGCACTTATTTATATAGTCGATAAAACCAATCCATGAAATTGGAAAATATGATCGTAAATTACTTTTTTAAACGAATAGTTCGCAATGAAAATTGGTCTACTTTAGAAAACTTTGCTGGAAATAAAATTAACAAAATTGGTGACCATAGCCATATAAAATTAATTCCAAAACTGTAGTCGCTGTCTTTCTAAATTAAAGTTGAATATGCGTCGTAATTAACTCATAACAAAATGTAAACAAACGAAATACTTTTCATTTATCAAATTTTTCAGTGGCATCATTTCCCTCACCAAGAAAAGCAAGTGGCATAATCCTAATAGCAATGTACGTTACAAACACACTCGCCAAATCTCAACAGCAGCAAAATATCGACGATTGGTATTGCAACCGCACAAGCCTCAATTTATACCTTCTGCTCTCAACATTTGTGGTACAAAGAAGACAACATTTTTTTATATTCTTGCATATTTTATTTAACCATACCATATAATTATAAGATGTAATGCTATATTGATTTTGAGGTTTTCTGTTTATCGTTGCCATGGCAATATCGATTTCATACATCATAGCAAACTTCAATACAATTAAGACTAGTAAATTTGGTGAAAATTTCACATCAGCCAAAAAGCTCATAAATTTGAAAGCATTATTAGGCATCATAATTATTATTATTAGACGGCAAGCTCAAAATTTCTATCAGCTGATAGTTGGTGCGGGATGAAGCCCCGAGCCAACTATCAAAGTCGATAGTAACCAAGAGCGAGCCATCTAATATTGTTTTAGTATAACCCTGAGTGGCTGATCTATTAACATAGAGTATCGATAAAACTGATTAATTGATGGTTTTGTTTAATACTTTTTGGCCATATTATGCACAAACAACTGTGCAAGCGCTCCGAGAGCCGTCTATCGATCGATAGTAGGTGCCTGTGTAGCCAATCAAATTGCAAGTTTGCCAATAGTCAGCCACTGGGTTATGCTAATTACTATTCAACCAGCAGTTCAAGAAATAGACTCACTCAGAGTCTTATATTGTTGTTGGAATGTGTACATAATATGAAGGGTTCAGCGAAAAAGGGGCAGTTATGATTCACGGCTATTTTGCCTAGCATTCGCCAATCTCGTACCCAGAGTCCACGGTCTCCTCGGTCAGCGGTTAGTTGTCTCCAGGTGGAACTCTGGGGGAATGGAATTTTGAATCTCAGAAATCTGGTATTCCGGTCACTTCTGCTCCCTGGCATTCTTGTTACACGAACAGCCAATAAAAAAAAATCATATTTATTCCATTCCTCCAGAGTCTAACCTGGTGACAACTACTGCTGACCTAGAAGACCGTTGACTCTGGGTACAAGATTGAGTAGTCTGAGAAAACATAATATGTTTTGAGTGCGCAAAAAGAAACATACATGTTTCTCTTTGCGCACTCAATTTTTCCCAGGCTTATATACTGAATTATATACTGATGACATGACTCTACAGAGAACTGTGTATTAATTTTATTCTAATTGGTCATTCTGGCACATGAAAATTCAAAACTGCCAACAACAAATCAGATTAAGAGACACTACACATCTGGAATGGATTTTTGGGGGGTTGAACCCCAGTCTCACAAACAGCGCACAAAAATTAAAAACAGAAAAAACCGCAATTAAAATACTAACAAATATTTATACAGGGTAGCCACTTCAGTTATACAACTGTTATCAGTGTGGGCCCTGTAAAATTAAAATTAAAAATGACAATAAAATTTATTTATTTATTATTTATTTATGTTTGCATATATATACATTTTTAAAAACCAACTGACTCACTAACTGACGGACGGATCAACCGGTCATAGTTAGATGGTAAGATGATTTGCTGTACTGGATTTTTTAATGTCTCTTGCTCTTTTTATCACCCATCCAGCGTGCAATGGTCGATGACTGCTGCAAACTAAATGTCATCTGGTTTGTTTGCAGTCACAGCACTTGCCCCAAGTTTGTTCTTTCTTAACGACAGACCCAATTGTACTCCAGAAATGCTGGAGTATAGGTTGGAGAACGTTGTCAGACGCAGTATTCCACCTCCAGAAGAATCTCCTCCCAAACTGGGGCGGGTTCGGTTTTGACCCCAACACATTGAAATTCTTCTCTACCAAAAAATTGCTCGTAAATGTTTATTTTTGTTTTAAAGCGAAGATCGCAAATGGAAGCATTGTTCAAACAAATCACCAACTGACATCAATAAGTCTTTCCATGAATCTGGTTATTTAATTCAGAATGTTTATCGTGGCAGCAACTACCTGGTCCTACCTGCTCTTCCTTTTAATACAAAATTGATCTGAATGTCTGAAAACCTATCTAAACACTAGCTTCAGCGACGCTAAAAGCCTATATTAACATTAGCAGACATAAACATGTTTTCGTTGGCACTTACTGAAGTTTCGCCCTCGTCCAAATCAAAATCAAAATCGTCATAAGTATAAAGATCAGGGAGAAATAAGTCCTCGAATTCTTGTAGCTCCAGCACACTCGACTCCGCCATTTTGCATTTTGATTTCAATTCGAACCCAGTCCACTGCATCACACCTTTTCGCTCGGACCCGCTCGTTGCACCGCCCTACATCTTAGCGCCCTGGCTGAACTGTCGATGTCGCCGTAATTTCATCCACTGTTATTTTGGCGAAGATGGAATCCTGATCGCGGAACCAGAAGTGGCTTCCTGTCCTCCGGATAAAACGGCCGAGATGTGCTGTTGTCTTTCTCGGAAATAGTTGTAGTTGTTCAGCGAATTTATGTTTTTGTGTCCAGTTATTTGTACAATTTCATTTGGTGGAATATCATTATCCACAAGTTTCTGGACGAGATGCTTTCCTTTGCTATGGTTTACCAATTTCTTGTCTGAATGAAGTTGGGAGGCCGCCATCATGTTTTCACCATCGATCTAAGTGAATTCACTCCCAGCGGGGAAGCTTTAAACCATTTTTTCCCTGCCTTTGGAACTTTTGTGTTGATAGCGAGATAAAACGGAGAGTCGTCATCCATCATTTCTGGTGGTCTTTGTTGTTTATAGGCCAAATAGGTGGTGACTGGACAGCGCTCGGGATTATCGAGGTTTTCGAACATCTTTGGCTTGCTTTCCCTGACATTTTTGGGTTTTCGCCCGTGCGTGTTTTTGTTTGGCGCTTGGTGGAAAACTTCACGTAACGAAGCCCATCTGCATTGGTTTTGAGCTCTTTTAAATCTGCCCAGCAGAGGTCTCGTTGCTCTTGTTCGGGTCTCATGCCGAAATATATACAATTGTTCATCCAAACAGTGTTCAGAAGTGCTCTTGGTATGTTATTTCCAAGCACACCGACCCGGTAAAACTCCTCTATTTCGTCATCTGTTAGTGTATCGGCTCTATTCGGCTGGTTGCCTTTTCCAATGGCTTTAAGTTGTTTTTGCTTCTTTTTGAGGATATCTTGAAGCTGACAGAATTCTTTATCGTTCAGAAGGGAAAAGTTGTATCCTTGTTTCCGAAGGTATCGGTCGACACCTCTGATAGAGGATGGTTCATATTCCTCGCCATTTTTCTTTCTCACTCCAAGTACAAACTTTATCGCCAACTCTTGTAGCTCTGTGGTAAGAATTTGATTTCTCTCCGTTCATCCTTACTCCCAAGAAACTGCTTGAATAGGTTGATGTCGTATGACTTTTTCTTCTTTGTGTTGGTATTTTCTTGCTCCTCAGCGAAAGATTTTATTTCAGCTTCGTAGAACTTCACAAATCTCGCCATTTTTCAACTCGCGTTTGGCACCTTTGCGCAAACAACCGTGAAAAAGCGGGAAATGACGTCATCGATATCCTCACAGGTGAGGATATGGAAAATACGCCACTCAGGTCCCGGATGTAGTTTCGTATGAATTTTACGAGTAGTGTATTTTCCAGTAAAACACTCATGTCTATATAATAAAAAATGATATATGCAGTATCGGGGGTAAAATTACAGTGAAACAAATCCAAGGGAAACGACTTTTGGTTCGTGTTATTGGGTTTTTTGAAAAATCGACGGTTCGAGAAATCAGGACTGCACTGTCTATTTATATATTCGTGTCTTTGCAAAACTAAGAGATGCGTGACATAAGACTTGATGTAAGAGTTTCAGTTTTTTGCTTGCAGAGAAAAAACCTTTATTCAGCTTAGCCAAGTTTAATAGTCACGTTTATTGATTAATTGCGCCAAGCGAGTAAATTGCTGAGATACGACCGAAGGTGTCATATTCCTAGAACTACGTCACTAGGCCCAGTCTCTGCTTGACTGCTTTACTCGGCCGTGCAGAAAAGGGCCCGAAGTACGTCCTCTGAACTGGGCCTTACGTACTGCATACGTAATTTTTCAGAAATTTGTCTTCAAACGCCATTAAACTTCTACCTGACAGAGTATTTGCCAATCTGACAAATCTACGTTGGCTGTAAGTAAAACGAAGCACACTGCACTGCAAACCTTGAAAAATGAAGCGTTATGCAGTCGAAGCTCTCTGAGCGGACACTCTCGTGAGCGGACAGCTCTACTTACAACCACCTTGACAAAATGCCAGTTTGAACTCTCACACAAACTCTGTATTTACACATTCCCGTAAGCGACCACTGGTAAATTCCCCATCAATATGAATGACATAACTCGATAAATTTAATCCGCAAGCCCCAACACGGTTTCGTGTTTGTCAGCATTTTTCCCTTTCGACGAAAGATAAACCGTGATGTTGTGGCTGTTCCGAAAAAACGCGGCGTGCGGAGTGCGGGGTGCGGGGTGAAAAAAAAATATAGAACAAATTAAAATAAAAAATAAAATAAAATGGACTTCGTGTGAATTTTCCGCGAAAGGTGACACTAGTTGATAACGTCGTCCATCGTTTGCAGCTGACACATTCGTACGTGACGGTCAGGTGGAATATGGGAGTAAGGCTCCTTTTCACGATGTAAAAGAAAAACACTGGCCGGCATGTTCAAAAGTATTGGTGTAAACTTCCTTACTATAGATACTAGACCACAGTATTCGGACCCTTGACGTTGTGTCCGATGCCAACTAATACAAACCGCCCATACCATGAAATCAGCCTTTGAGCCCTATCCTTGTAACGAGGTGGTGAGGGGTTTTGAAGGATGGGAGAGGGAGAGGCTTATATAACTGAAGGGGTGGGGTTATAACCTGTATTTTATGGTGAACCTGCAGAAGACATTACTAAAACCATGAACACTTGAACAGCGGAACACCTGAACACCCCGGAACACCAGAGCAACGTACGGAAAACCGCAACACCCCGGTTTTTTATCTCCTCGATAACATACGTCTTGTTTGATATCGAGTTGAACACAAGGAGATAAATTTCATATCTCCGTGCACCCATGTATTTATCCTATATTTATATAATATGTCATAACTAGAAAGAGCATTTCACACCCGAGAGAGGAACGGCTGAGAAGAGATGCACAACAAGAAGACGTTTGTTATTGAGGATATAAAATTCCGAGGTGTTCCGGTTTTCCGTACGTTGTTCTGGTGTTCTGGGGTGTTCAGGTGTTCCGCTGTTCAAGTGTTCCAGGCTTTAGTACATGTCTTCTTCAGGTGTACACCATAAAATCAACAACGTCTAGGGTCCGTCAAGGGTCCGAACCAGAGGAGGGGTGAAAATATTCCCAAGATGCATTGCGTTGTATAGGATATTATCAATTTTTGCGCGGTTGCTCAGCAGTTGTATTCATCGCGTTGAGATGAAAACATCTCCTCGAGGGAAATGCATACCTGGCAAATGGGCTCCAAATTTTAACCAGAATCAACTGCTTTGTGCTCACGGCGTCGAACAAGGACAATTTGGATTAATATCTTCCAGAATGAGCTATTTTAAACTGAAATATCACGAAGTACGTCTCTTCACGTGTGCCTTCTTGGTAGCCGAGCATCAACTGAAATGCCTTCGAATGTTTTCACACGTTTTCAAGAAAAGTTATCCGCAATCCTGCATCACTCTGCCGTGTGGAATCAAGTACTGATTTGTGCATTTAGGTATTTGAAATCTCGGGTTTTTCAAGGTAATGGAAAGTTGTGTAATATACTTTTTAGTTTTACCGTAATCTCGCTTCAATAAATAAAGTCTATAAACTGATATGAAAGTCCTACTTGTACGTCCATGATGTTCGTTTTAATGCAAGGCCAAGCGTGATATTGCTAGCTTTGCTTGATTGAGTATCAGGAAATACAGGAGTGTATGATTTTTAATTTAAGGTATAAATATAGCATGTTTCGTTTTTAGACCAAGCGAATTCTTGAAAGGTACATCTGCAATCGAATCAAGTAACTATTTACTTTTATATATGATTGATTTTGTTTGTATTTTACTTGAGGGTTTCCCTTGTTTCTCAGTGGCAGTGTTATACTGCCTGGATAGGGAAACATATTTTTATCCATGAAACTAAATTTAAATTAGTCTGAATACATGTTCTGCTTAGTTTTAAAATTTTGTTACAAATGCTGTAAACTACAATATTTATCCAGTTCTATCACTGATTGTCTGGCAAAAATATGTTGCATTTTCAACACTTCCATGGCCAGAAGCAAACCAGAGGCAAACCAAGTTTAAATGTGGTACTGTGCGCAGGTGAAAGACATTTACCGTAAAGTGGTACATGTACTTTTGTGTTCTAAAATTTCAGAAATGTACTGACACTGTATTTCGCTTCGATTAAATCTTTAGAAGTCATAATTTAATATTTGTAGTATACACTGTAGGTCCTTCATTCTCATGACCTGCCTTCCAACCTCTTGTAGACTCATGCTCAAAATCTTTATTTATATATTCTCATTCCTGATTATTATACAGTGCATTTTATTGGTTCTGTGTTTGATGACCGTCAAAACAATATACAGTACAGTGGAAACCGGACACCAAAGGGACATGAAAAAGTGTCCGTATTATCCGGGTGTCCGTATTTTGCAGGCTGATATAAGAGAAAATATGTGTCGTCGGGACAAATAAAACTGTCTGTAATAAGCGGGTGTCCGTATTAACGAGTGTCCGTAAAGCGGGTTCCACTGTACTACAATGGTCACTCTGCCAGTCTGGGGCAGAATTGACTGGCTGTTGTAGAGGTGACCATTGTAGGGAGGTTTGGTTTCAGAAAGAGAAGTGTGTTAATGGGAACATGGTCGGGGTGAAAAATCATGGCTATTGTTAGAGGTAGCTGTTAGTGGCAGTTCAACTCCCCTAACATACATTTGATTTATTATCCACTCTTGTCTGCTTAACAATGAATTGTAATTATGAACACTAGGCGAATTTACGTGGCTACTGTGGTTATAAATTGCCATGACTGGTAAATTATTTTTAGCATTGAGTCTCTCTTCTCAGTCTCAAGCTCAAATTAGTAATTCTCCTTCTGATTATCATACATTAAAATTTTATTACAGTGGAACCCGGTTAATATGGACACCAAAGGGACATGAAAAAGTGTCCGTATTATCCAGGTGTCCGTATTAAGCAGGCTGATATAAGAGAAAATATCTGTCGTTGGGACAAACAAAACTGTCCGTAATAAGCGGGTGTCCGTATTAACGAGTGTCCGTAAAGCGGGGTTCCACTGTGGTTCAACTTCTGGGAATTTGATGACCATCCAGGTGACCATCAATAGCAGCCACTCTGGGGCAGAGTAGGGACCAGTTTTAGTGAAAGTGAAGTGTATTGATGGGTGCATGGTCAAAATGAAAAATCCTGGCCATTGTAGCTGACAAATTGTACTTATTATCCACACTGTCATGTTACAATAAATTGTAAGGAGAAATTAGAACTCCATATTGAAATAGTGTCACTGCAACGTTTATGAACACTGGCCGCTGGGTGACTTATTAAACATGACTACTGTGGTTACAAATTGAC
Organism: Desmophyllum pertusum; assembly: GCA_029204205.1. NCBI lineage: Eukaryota > Metazoa > Cnidaria > Anthozoa > Scleractinia > Caryophylliidae > Desmophyllum > Desmophyllum pertusum. The sequence goes on along the minus strand of MU825408.1, from coordinate 747,261 downwards.
ATGGCTGATGATCGAGTCTACATTAATATTGAAACTTTGCTTTCTCACCAATTTTGAACTGCTCTTCATTTCTGGAAATATATTTATTGTTGCTCACCATTTAAAACATGACTATGTAATAAATTGTATGGAGAAATTAGAAATCCATATTAAAATACATGTAGTGTCACTGCATTTTAATAAACAATGAGTGGTTACATGGCTACTGTGGTTGTAACAGCATCATTATGTAATGTGAAAAAACTTCCAAGAAATAATTCACTGATTTCAAGGTTAAGCTGCAACTCACAACACACACATTTTTGGACACTTTACAGTGGCGGATCCAGACCTGTCATAGATGATCAGGTGGAAAAATTGTCCGGCCCCTCTCCTAGATCCGCCACTGCTTTATAACTTTCGGTGTTCTATCTGTTCTATTCTCTCTAACCCCCCCCCCCCCCCCCCCCCTTAACAATGTTGCGATCTGTGACTGGATGTCTGCTATTCTTCGACATTGTTCGGCGGAATCGGGTAATCCTGTTTTGATAGCATAGGATGATAATCTGAAGTAGTCGGAACTTTCTGTAGTCTTCAACTTTCCATACCTATTGTCCCTAGGACTTTTGATGAGGATTTTGGTTGCATATATGAACCAGCTGTTTATTTTATGGTGACTAAAATCAATAATATAAGTTAATATTGATTGAATTTCTTTAAAAGTAACAAGGAATAGCAAGGTTGTATGAAGAATAATTAGGTAACTTCTCAGATTGAGGCAGTATGAAAATCTAAGGATGGCCTGATTACAAGTTATTTGAAATAATTGGGCGAAAATATATTTTTGTATTGGTGTATATTTTTGTATTCCTGTCTCCTGTCTCCCCCACCCCCTTCCTGGTTTATATTATTTTTGTATTGGGGCTCTGTGGCTACACAACCCCATCAGATACAGAATATATATTTTTCCCACTAGCCACCAATATGACACAGTATCACAAAATAGTTCATAGTATTCTTATATGCACCTAAAATTATTCAGGTGTAAACATTGAACTTGTTGGAAATGTGAGAGCATTTGGCACTATAAAAGTGTCTTGAATCTATATCATCCATGCTGAACCTAAGGAAATAAGAAAGAATATTATTCATTTTGAGTTCAATGAAACACATAAAAGCGTTATTTGTACGCCTATTTCGCGTAAAAAAACGATATAAAGAAACAAAAACGGCATTTCTCTTCATAAACATGTCTTGCATGTTAGCCATGTTTCACAACATGTGATCCATAATTGCTGATTTTCCCCATTTTCAAAGCCTCCAAAAAGCTAAAAATCCTGGGTCACTAAGGGTCACTATGGTACAAATTGTGTAAGAACGTTTCTAAAACAAAAATATTAATTGTATGTAAAAATTACTCAAGCAGAGAGACTGCTACGAATACATTTATGCACCGCGTCGAAGCCGTGGTCACGGATGGATCGAAGTATTGATTTTGAAACATCATAAAAAATAACTCCTGAACCATTCATTTCCACAAAAAACACTTCCATTAGAAGAACAAATGATAAGGATAGGTTAACAAGCTCACTTACTTCAGGTTAGCGCTTAAACGCTGAAAAAATGAAGATGAAAAATTGCCAAAATTCGCCACGCATCAGGAAAGCACCGCCATCTTGTCAAATCAGAGACCGCAAAGGATTCTTGGAAGACGTTCACTTCTTCTCTGGGTCCAAACACTGTGGTCTTGTATCGTTACAACACTTGGAATAGTATACAACTATCGGTTCCGGGCATTTGCCAGCTGCAAAGGACAGCCTGGGAGTGGGGCATCTATAGTATGGAAGTTTACACCAATACTTTTGAAAATGCCGGCCTGTTTTAGTCCTACTCCCATATTCTACCATCGTCACGTACGAACGTGGACTAGATTTCCGCCAGGAGAAGATGTTATGATTCTGGCCTCTTGAAGTCTTCTTCAATAGAAAAGGACTTGATGACTTTTTTGAAAAATGAAATTGGAAAATTTCAATTTAAATATTTTGAAAAATTGACAAATGAATTCCAAAATTTTCCATTTTCATTTTTTTGAAAATGGAAACGGTATTTTCCAAAAGTCGTTCTCATTATTTAAACAATGAAATATGAAATCAAACTAAAAAAAATCCTAAGTCCCACGGATTTTTAATATCACTAAAATCAATATTTTGTTATTTGATGTAAGTTGGACTGGTAATCCATCAGTAAAGACCAGTAAATACAGCAGAATTTTGTATTTCTCAGATCCATCGAATTTTGACCTCAATTTTTGATGAGGAATTTTGTCTGGTTTCTCAACCGCCATTCGCATGCATGAATGACCACAAAATATGACACGCACTAAATTATTTTCCAATGTTATTAAACTTAATACATTTTTGTAATCTACATGTGAAACGCAAGTTCTTAACACAATATTTCAAATATTCTCGAGGATGGATATGTTGTGGTTTAAATTCATTTTTGGTTTAAACATTTTCAAACCAGTTTAATTTTATTTTCCTTTGTTTCAGATTATGGTAATGAATATTAGACAAAGGAAAATCAAAATCAAACTGATTTAAAACTTTTTGAACCAAAAAAAAATTGAACCACAACAGATACAACCGAGTGCTCAAAAGTATTTAAGGAGCGCAGAGGCGGATTTGATTGACATCCACCTAAAACCCAATTTTCGTCTAGACTTTTTGCTCTGATGGTCGCGTGTGACTGGTGATCGCTGTAATTAAAATAAACGTATCGAGTATATTATAGGAATGATGAACGGAAAATTTCCGTATATTATACTCTTTTGACCAAACTCAACTTCCCATCTAAACGTTCACAAAACCCTAGTCATCAAACACTGATATAATCCAATTGAATTACAAGAAATAACAAATCACCTGGAAATGAGTTCACAGATAACATTCGTTTCCGTGACTCACAGCAGTTATAAAATCCCTCCATCAATATTATGACGTAATCCGCAAGCCCTAACAAGTTTCATGATCGTCAGCATTTTTCACGTTCGACTAAAGAAAAACAAATGATGTCAAGATTGCGACATAAGTTTGTGTGATTGTGGTCAAACGTCAGTTGTATTAATTATCACAGGTCGTGGTTTTTACGTGAAAAGAACATGTCATGTGAAAGTTCTCAAAAGCCGTCCATAATTGTACAAACTAATGTATAAAATTAATTAATTCCACTACCGTATCAATAAACATTCATAAAATCCCAGTAAATCAAACCGCTATAAAATTCAAACTATAATAAATTTCATTAGAAGTTAAAATTCGTCCAATCCAAGAAAATAAATCACGCTAAAATACCAACATTTGATCATTTAAAAATGAACTTGATCAAGTCCATATTTTTGAACTGCCTAACGTCAATTTTTCAGGGATTTACACATACTTGTTTTCCACCTCTTCCAAAATTACCAGTTTTCACATACTAAAATGAGACAATTTTACTGATGGGCTCTTTTTCGTGATTTTCACTTTACTAAACTGACATATTTAATTATGATGCTTAGAAACACTGTATTCCTATTTACAAAATTTGAGTAATTTGTTTAGTATGTGTAAACTTTGTATTGATGGGTACGTTTGTACGTTTAAATTTATAGTCAAGGAGAAATAAAGATTTTAATAGAATATAACATCGAATACCATGTCCGATTCAAGGTATGGATGTTATACCACCGATCTGAGGTATGGATGTTATACCACAGATCTGTGGTATGGATGTTATACCACAGATCTGAGGTATGGATGTTATACCACAGATCTGAGGTATGGATGTTATACCACAGATCTGAGGTATGGATGTTATACCACAGATCTGAGGTATGGATGTTATACCACAGATCTGTGGTATGGATGTTATACCACAGATCTGAGGTATGGATGTTATACCACAGATCTGAGGTATGGATGTTATACCACAGATCTGAGGTATGGATGTTATACCACAGATCTGAGGTATGGATGTTATACCACAGATCTGAGGTATGGATGTTATACCACAGATCTGAGGTATGGATGTTATACCACAGATCTGAGGTATGGATGTTATATCACAGATCTGAAGTTGTTTAATTTCTGCATTTGAATAAATTATATTCCTTTCGTGGTGTATACTTGTTCCAGACGCCATAAAGTACAACGATTTGTAAGATTTCATGAAATATACGTTATTATTGCAGTTAAAGCAGGTATTTCCTTAATTATGCACTGTTGTCAGGATTGGTCTCCTGTTCATTATCAAGAATCTCATGTGCTCGTCAATCTCGTTTTTTTAAATTATTCTACTATTGGTAAACTGTACTACGATCATGACAATTTGAGATTTTGCCATATCCTCTGTCCATGGTCTTCTGTTAGCACCACTTCCAACGTATCAGTCTCGAAAAGCTGAGTTCCATTGTATGAGCCGTCAAGTCACGAACAGTAATCATGGTATAGGTGCTGTGTTTTCAACGTGTTCGATAAGCGGTTGCTCCATTCAGCTTTGTCTAATGCCACATACTGGCCAACGGAAAGTTTGTCGAGCTCGACAGGTCACAAGTAATGCTGGCGACAACAACTTAGCAGGTCATTACTCCCCACAGCTTTTTCACTGGCATCTTCCACTGGCTTCTTCCACTGGCTGTTAGTTTCGTCGTCGATTCCTTCTTGGATCAGTCTGGTATGGTCCAACGTAAATCTTTGATAAAGAAGAAACATCATAAGATATAACATTCAGCTCGTCCGCTCATTACAATACAATACAATACAAAGCCTTTATTTCAACACGATAAGTATAAAAGCTACAAGCTTATGGGGTCGTGCATCTTAGAACTCAAGAAACCGGCATTCTTTCATTCAAGTAACTCCATTGTTTTCATGTTTTAAAATTGTGTCTGCAATAGAGCCACCCCTAAATAAGTTATTTTGTATATATGATTAAGTGCACCAAAAATTGAAAAATTGCCGTGAAATCGCTTCTAATCGAAGGTATTTTACACAGCAGTTTCAAGTCGCAACAAGTCGCACTTGAATTAGCGGCGTAAAACATATTGTGACCATGCATGCCCGGTCAAACGGCCACAACAACCACACAACATTTCAGGAACAAAATAAATGTTGTGACGATGTTGAGACAAAGTTTAAATGAATTTAAACTCGTCCCAACATGTCACAACACCTCACAAAATTGTTGTGAGGGGTGGTCAAACGGTCTCAACATCGGCTCACAACAAATTTTGTGAATGTTGTGACCGTTTGATCGGGCCTACAAACAACCTATTCCGGCTTCATTGCTCGCAATAATGAACAATTATCCTCCGAAGTGGAGGTGGCTAGTGGTGGATATTTACCGAGCCGTTTGTTTTAGTATATACCAAACCAGTGAGATAAAATCCCCAAAATAATTTATTTATTATCTCTCAGAAGACAGCAAAAAGTATTTCACAAATACATTTGCGCGCAAGATGTGGATAGCACATACTATCCCGAGAAAAACACTATCCACTGGCTTATACTAATGTTATAAGCATTATTCCTTTAATTTTGCAATAGCAGAATTGAATCCCTGTATCGGAGAAAAGTTCTTTGCAATAAGCTTATCGCGGCTAATCCTTTAACTTCATGATCTGCTCGCCGGGTCTGAAGGGCGAATAAAGCAGCACTTGAAACATCCTAATAACAGCTATTTTTTTAGGCCATAATTTTTATTCAATGAATAACCCTTTTTCGAACTAAAATTAATATTTATTATTGCTAAACATCGAAGCACTTATAAAAACTTGCACGCCTAAAATGAAACGAGAGTCAACAGCGTTTCTTTGTTCACGGTACGCCACGTAACGACGTGCTTGATAGCAGAAAAAGTAATGTTTTACCGATATTACTTTGACCAATTTGTCATTCGGCGGGCCACAGAATTTCGTAAGGGTGTATTTTGTAAATATCAAGCAAAATCAAAGTTAAACCCACGCCATGTGATACACCATGCATTAACGTCAGTAACAATAATTATTTGAATAATATTGAATACCTTTGTCTTCCTTTGTCTTTCTTGATTCCTTGGTTTTCTTGGAGTTGCCTTTGCTATCGTCACTTTCACTGTCACTTTCCACTGAGAGAGCTTCAGGAGCTTTTGTGGTTGGATGTAACTGGAATTAAATTGGACTGGCAGCATGTTGACACTTTCTTTGCCATGTGTTGCGAGACTGGTTTGAGACCGTTGATCTTCATGGACTTCATGATCACTGAGTGATTCCTCTAAATTACTATTGTCTGACACAAGATAATAGCAGGGGCTATCATTATTACATTATTACCTCTGCAGTGTTTTCCTTTTCGTGCCAGATCTCACTTCGTGTCAGATCTCACACGTCCGCGACGTCGATAACACTGAAAATTCGTCATCATCGGAATTAGGTCTGGATTAGAGAAAGCTCTTCCCACGATTGGTTTTCATCACTATTATTAGAACTGGTCGAATTTTCAACGTTCTCGCCGCAACTACGCTCCTTTTCGCTTGTTAACAGTGAATACTCATCCATCACATCAGTCCTTGTATATACTGCCCAAGAGAAGAGTCGTATCTCGCACGCTTTTCTTAATTGCGCGCGTAAAAGCAAACGGTCGAAAACGGCGGCATACTGTTTGATACAATGGTTCAACCACCGCAAAATATTTCGCATGCCCTTCACAGCGGCTCACACTAAGAAGTCTTTGTTGTTGTTGTTATTTTAATTCCGTTGTGGAAAAAATGTTTGCTGTTCAATGACAACCGACCAGCCTTCCAAAAACACCAAAAACTGCAGAATAATTAAATATTTCTAAAGCACAAGTTTTCCAACAACAGGTTTTTACGAAACATATGTAACCAACGCTAAAGCGAGTGTGTCAAAGTGTTACTCGGTTACTCGGTTACGATTCGCTTCAATCCCGGGACTTCATTGATCAAACTATGTAAAGAAGGCTATATTCTATTATCCCTGCGTTATTTTCTTACGAGAAAAGGCAAACAGAAAAAAAAAAACGGCCTTTTGTATCGGAAGTAGTACAAAGAGGCGCGAAAAATCCAGTACAGCTAAATGTCATTCATTTCACCCACAACCACCCCTTATTATGCGTGTAAAATAATAAGCTAAAATAAATAGACAGTCATCCATTTATTGCCCTATACATCGTAAGTCACGTAGGTCAACAAGAAGGCCAAAACAAAGTTTTCCTCGGCTATAAAGAGAAATTGGCTTCAAACGACCTCAAGGACGCCACGAGACAAAGAAATTATAACTATGGGTAAATTTGCAACGGAAACTGAAATCGATTCGGGTGTTTGCCTAGTGTACGACTCCGGCAAGCTTCAAGGCACAACTGGACAGGTTTGTCGGCAGTAAAGAGTTGTCTCCAGATAGTTCAAGTCGAACACCAGCAGTTGCCGCCGTTTCCAGATGTCCAACACTCCGTGTACTTCGAAGAAACGAAAAACTATTCGCAAAAGAAGGTTGCCTGCATGAGCCGGATCCTGCCGACATCGTCCAGGATGCGAAAATGTCCTTTCACCCGCCTTCAGTGGAGATTCGAGGAGTGCGAAGTTGGTAAGTTTAATGATTCATGCATGATGAAATATCCCGGCTTAACCGGGCTTAACTGCACTACAATCCGCTACAACGCTAGTGCTAAATTCCTGTAAAATTCAGTTAGGCCCAATTTATAGGTCGCATTAATTTCAGTCGCGTGGAATGCAATTCAAGCACCAGAAAAACTGACAATAATTGCAATTTCAGCCCAACAACCACACAAGGGGTGAATGACCTAAAAGACTAACAGAGTCAGGCAGATTCGAGTTCCTATTTGCTTATACTTTAATTGTATTATTCGACTCGACTAAAATGCGTCTGTAACGCGTCGTATTTTTTTCGCCTAGCTTGTGTCACTGACTGATAAACATCTTTCTCGTATTACGCCTTAGTTTTGAAAATCGGCCGCGGAACTGTAACAATTTTAGTCATTCAGGAAATAAGTCTCGTTATTAAACCACAACTCGGACATATAATTATGTGCCAAGAAATCTGTAACTGATAAAACAACCGCACGCGAAACGAGTTACATGCAAATAAACCGCGATATCATTTAGATAGTTATTTTGACGAGTTAGTTATTTTTCTGCTTTGCGCAGACATATATCATATTATACTAAATCGGATAGTTTCCTGTTGGTGGAAATATCGTTTGGCGCGTGTTACACTGTTTGTTTGTTCGGGGTTTTTCTTTTCTTACTTTACATATCGCCAATGAAAGATCAAGAAAACAAGAGAGCCTGATCGCAGGCTAGAATTAAAAGTTACAGTTATCGCAATAATCACAAGATACTTCGTGTTATGCTTAAAATTATAAATCCTAATTAAATTTTGCCCGGTTCATTCACACAGGGACGTTCTCTTTCTCTGTACCAGTTAGCCAACTAGCTACCCCAGAAAAAAACGAAATTGCTGGTCGATCAGAGAAATTGATCCAAAAGCAGTGGAGTCAAATGCACCATCCCAATGGATTTTAGTGCAAACTAAACTGATAAACATGCAATGTTTGATGAGTGAACGTTCCAGTGACAGTTAAATAAGATAAATCGCTACCTTTTTATATACCTCCAGTCTGAAAAGGTACCCCTTTCGGGCGGAGCCTCCCCGTATAGTCCATTATAGGGAGTACCCCCCCCCCCCCCCTCCCCCGGGCTTCTGATCAACTGCCTTTCATAATTATGATAATATTTTAATGTTTACACGTGTTAAATACAATTTGGATAACGTATTTTTATAGGCTTTGCGATAAAAGCCGCAGTAAAATTTGGAGCACTGCATCTTTTCAGAAGCGAAGCAGCTGTTGAGAGAAAGAGAGAGAATCCGGAGCCTAAGGGGTATCAAGGCATATGAAATGCAAGTTGACACGGAAAAGGAGGACAACTGGGATGACGAAAGAACAGATTGAAGACGGAGGACGTCACGTAATATTGAAAATGCCTTTAGCCAGGAAGTTGAACTCATATAAGTTATTTTAATTTCTAAATTAGGCTGTTGATCTTGACCGCTTGAGTTAATAATGATAATTTGATTTTTTTCACAATTGCAGAAGTTGTGAAATGAACAGAGGTGCACTAATATATTTTATAAGGTTCTTATTTGTTGAGTTTCACTAGATTTTAAACTGATTCAGTGAATATCATGATATTTTTAATTTTTTATGTTAATGTTTATCCCAGTAGAATAATAATTTTTTAGCATGTTTTAAGTATTTTTTACCTTTCATTCCATACTTGCATGTGGATAGTTTTCTAATTACGCGATGTAACGCGTTTAAAACAACAGCGATGTGTTTGCAAGCGCTATACAAGCTATTATTGTTGTCAGGTGATTATACGCTTTGCATCCCAGGAATACAAGACTACACACGTGTATGTCTTTGCTCAATAGTTTTCTTTTGAGTGCTTTTTTCTTACGAATTCTAGTTAGCCCTCATCCATACCTTGGATCTCAGGTATAACATCCATACCTCAGATATGTGGTATAACATCCATACCTCAGATCTGTGGTATAACATCCATACATCAGATCTGAGGTATAACATCCATACCTCAGATCTGTGGTATAACATCCATACCTCAGATATGTGGTATAACATCCATACATTAGATCTGAGGTATAACATCCATACCTCAGATCTGTGGTATATAACATACATACCTCAGATCTAGGTATAATATCCATACCAAAGTTTTGTCATCTGTGCCCGGCCTCCTAAACCTTCGTTTCCGTGTACCATTTTGAGCACGTTTTAAGTGGTGGACATATTGCATTAGGTTCTTATACCTATTGAACACAAATACGAATTTCATAGGTTTTGTATTTACGATTTGGCAGTGAAAATTTTGGTATGCGAAATCGACTTAAATTAAGAAAGAAAATGGTAAACTTCGAAGTCTCTGAAAAGAGGTATAAGCAAGACAGCGAATTTAGTTATAGAGAACGTGGTTCAAAATGGGCAATTTTGCAACACCACTAAAACTGCGATAAGTAACTGGACTAGAAGTATGTGAAAATGAAACAAAAATAGTACATGGATTTTCTGGTGTATCTGAAAAACAAGATAAAATGTAAGCAAACTCCTAACTGTATATGAATAAGCCTAAAATTAAGTTACTTTTCTACTGTAGTATGTGAAATCATAATGAAATTATTCTTAAAATGGATTAAAAATAGAAGTCCAGAAATCTTTGATCAAGTTCGTTTTTAAATGACGTTGTGTTTACCTTCGCACAAAACTAACATTACAGCAAATTCGCCGATCACATGTCAGCAATATTTTCAATGACGTATCACTGAACTGTCAGCAATTTCATATCCGGCTGCTAAAACTTAACAATCCATGTGAATATTTGTTTCTTCATTCCCCCTAAACATTCGCCTAGTCGGCGAAATTCCCCTTTACCAATTATAAACAATTATAAACAATGCAACAACGCCGTCCAAAAATATTTTTGCATTCGCGGTTTCGCTCGCGTAACACTTAACAATTTTGCATTTCCTATCGATCCACACAACTGCGTAAACAAATCGGATACGAATTGCTCGGCGACTTCAATACTAAACAACAAAACAACGTCAATGGCTTCATAATGTAACGCGACAACGCGGCGAAATTCGCCAGCTATTTCAAATAACATGTACTTTTCACGTAGAAAGCCGAATTTGTGACAATACAGCTGACTCTTTAGCATAATCGTACAGTCTAATGTCTAAAACTAACGCATTCACGACAACTATTTAATCTCAGTAGACATTCATAAAACCCCAGTAATCAAACCTGTAAATTCAAACTACAACAAATTTCACATACCAATTAGAAGTCGAAATTCGTCTCAGGAAAGAACACAACTCACACTAAATACATTCGCATATAACTACAATTGCCGCGAATTCGCCGATCACATTAATATCAGCAGTGTCCGAGATTCGTAGCAAATAAAACCGTGGTAATTTTCCTATCAATACCAATGACATAATCGATCGGTGCCTCGCTCGCTGACCAAAAACACTCTCTCCCAGCTCTCATTCCACCGGTTTGGCCGAGCCACCGAGCCCCTCGATCCAGTCAGATTTGTGGAGGACACTTTCAAGAACATACCTCGAACGATTACGCAATCGCTCGAGTAATTATAATTTAACTTATCGTTTTACTTTTTTCATTACGTAATTTTGCAGAAATTTGTCTTCAAACGCCATAAAAAATTTACCTGACAGAGTGTTTGCCAATCTGATAAATCTAGAAGAGCTGTAAGTATAACGAAGCACACTGCACTGCAAACCTTGCATGGGTTTATATTCATTGAAAAATAAAATTCTACCTGACAGAATGTTTGCCAATCTAATACATCTGTGTGAACTGTAAGTGAAGCGTGGCGCAATCCACAGAAAACCTTGCATGGCCATGGTTTTATACTCACTGAAAAATGAAACCTAATATAATAATTTAACTTGAACAAAATTTATAATTGTTATCGTATTATGTATTGTATTACGTAATCTTGCAGAGATTTGTCTTCAAACAACATGACATTTCTACCCGACAGTGTGTTTACCAATCTGAGAAATCTGCGTTATATGTGAGTGAAGCGTAGCGCAATGCACTTCAAATCTCTTAACTAACATTTTCAATTATTATCGTTTTACTTTTTTCATTGCGTAATTTTGCAGAGATTTGTCTTCAAACGCCGTTACATTTCTACCTGACAGAGTGTTTGCCAATCTGATAAATCTACGGAGGCTGTAAGTGAAACTAAGCAAACTGCACTGCAAACATTGCGTGGGCTAATATATACTCATTGAAAATGAAACATAAATTGATTATTTAACTTAAACATAATTTTTAATTATTATCGTCTTACGTATTGCATTACGTAATTTGCAGAGATTTCCCTTCAAACGACATTACATTTCTACCTGACAGAGTGTTTGCTAATCTGGTAAATCTAGAAGAGCTGTAAGTGAAGCGTAGCGCACTGCACTGAAAACATTGCGTGGGTTAATATATACTCATTAAAAATGTAACATAAATTAATTATTTAACTTAAACATAATTGTTAATTATTATCGTCTTACGTATTGCATTACGTAATTTGCAGAGATTTTTCTTCAAGCGCCATTACCTTTCTACCTGACGGAGTCTTTGCCAATCTGATAAATCTGTACTACCTGTAAGTGAAGCGTAGCGCACTGCACTGCAAACATTGCATGGGTGATATATACTCATTGCAAATGAAACATAAATTAATTATTTAACTTAAACATATTTGTTAATTATTATCGTCTTACCTATTGCATTGCGTAATTTGCAGAGATTTTTCTTCAAACGCCATTACCTTTCTACCAGACAGAGTGTTTGCCAATCTGATAAATCTAGCAGAGCTGTAAGTGAAGCGTTATATAATAAGCGCACTGCACTGCAAACCTTGCATGGGTTAATATATATACTCATTGAAAATGAAACATCAATTAATTATTTAACTTAAACATAATTGTTAATTATTATCGTCTTACGTATTGCATTACGTAATTTGCAGAGATTTTTCTTCAAACGCCATTACCTTTCTACCTGACGGAGTCAGTTTGCCAATCTGATAAATCTGTATTATCTGTACTGAGAGAAACGTGCTGCACTGCACTGAAAACCTTGCATGGGCTTATACTAATTCATAAATGAAACCAAATATAATAATTTAACTTAAAAATAAAACAATATTATTATCGCCAGCGTAATTCTACACTTAAAAATGCTGAAAATATTTGGCTTGCAGCCTTTTTGATTGATGATTTCACTGAACACAGACACCAATTCCCAAAATGTTGGCCATTTCCTTAACAAAAGCCCTGATACTACCTTAAAATATAATGATAAATCTAATGCCATTAGAGTCTTCAGATAGATAAAGAAACATAATAAAGCCACAACAAGTTCAGCTTGAAGCTCAAAAGAACTCACCAGGCTCCGCGAAAAACAACCCAATGGCTCGCAATGCAGGCTGGAACTGTGGCTTGAGGCCTCCGCGCCCATGGATTGCGCATTTTTAAATGCGCAAAGGTCTTTGATCTTTGCGCGGACCACACTGCTTTCCGTTGAAGAGAAAAGTTGTTTGAGTCGCCATATAGAAGTTGATAATCGATAATCGATTAGAAGCTGCTCCGTTTGCTTCGCTCACTCGGGCAGCAATAACAAAAAGAAAAAAGAAAAAGAAAACTAAAAAAAAAAAAAAAATGAGATAAATTTATAATTTATTGGATAAATAAATATTCATCAATTAAAGTTTACAGCCCATCGAGCGAGCGAGTGAGCGAGTGAGTGAAAATTTGCATATCCGTTTCTACAGCTCAACTCGTTGCATTACATTCACTCGTAAAAATGAGACCTTATATAATAATTTCACTTGAACAAAATTTTTAGTTATTATCGTCCTACAGTATGTGGTCCGTAATTCCGGCCGGCCCTAATTCCGAAGAAACGACTATTTCTTAAGATGAATTGATATATTTCCTTTTGTAATCTTGCTTGGTGGCTTTCCTGTTATTGTTTAAGAAGATAGTTTTAGGTAGGAGAATTTTAGGTAGGTGAATTTGTTTGTCCGACATCCATTAGTTTACGGCGCCTCAAATTACATGTGGATTATATTTAGAATTCCCATTTGGCTTTATTTGTTCATTACCAGCGGTAATTTTGGTTTGAAATAATGGAATGAATTATCTTTCTGCCAGACCAAAACAATTATCTGCAGGTTGAATATCTGTCTAAAATTACGACCCAAATATTTCGATGTGTTTTTAGGTCGAGGTCCTAATTCCGGTTACCGGCCTCGTACAAAAACCTCTTGTCAGACTTTCCCGCCATGGCCGGCGCTTGAATACCGTGCACTTATTTCGGTGACATCCTAAAACAAGTTCTCTTGGTATAATTCGCCTTTTCATTTTTATATCGAAATGGATGAAAGATGATTAAAAGTCACGGAAAGATATACCAGGTTGGTATGTGAACTGTTTTATGCATACATTTTGTAGGCTTTTCGTAGTGGCCGGAATTATTTATTGTTATTTTTGTATGTAATAGGATGAGTTAGAACTCATTGGCCGGAATTAGGGCCGCCAAAGCGAACCTCTATTTTCGATACTACAAGATTATCGATAAAGAACAAAAGCTGTTGCTTTTACATGTGCTAGGTAAATGTAGTGTCTGTGCAACAATTATCAGGAGTGGGAGGGGGTGGGGGGAGGGGTTGAAAATTGGCTTCATGTAGGAAAATATTAGGTAATACGCCCTCCTAAAAATGTGTATTTAAGTATTGCCCATCGCCCCCTCTGATCAGTCAGAAATTATGAATGACCCCCACCCCCACCCCCATCACAGTACATACACACCTTTATACAAGACCATAAAAGTAACCTGCATTTTCTCTACACTATAGTTATAATTTCACGTTCACGTTTTAACGAGTTTATTTTAGCTCCTGAGTGATACGTGGTTAAATAAAGTATATATCTAAGTATCTATACACGCACCTCTCTTGGCTAGTACCTTGGTTTGGCTCATTTTCCACACTTCTTATCTCTAAGGGGCAGACGAACTGAATTGGCCTCTCTAAGTGCTTTCCCTTGTGTAGCTATGCCATCTGCTCCTCTCACGATTCGAATCACTTTCCTCTATTTTTCTCTTCTCCTAGAATGAGCACGACTTCTCCAATTTCTGGTGGCTGCGTGTCAAGTCGCTTGATTCGATGACTTTCCATGAGGCTTTGAAGTTATTCCATCTGTCAGCGAGACCATGCATGCTGTCTAGCATTATGCAGTCGTCTGTGAAATCTCGTCAGCTCACTGTCTTCAACTTCGATGTCTTCCAGGATGTATGCACCTTGACCCCACAAAATAAGGTTTGGTGTCAGCACTTGGTTCCCCCCACCATCACATTCAATGTACGTCAGTGGACGATTGTTAAGGTGCCTCTCGATGTCCATGACCACTACCTCAAGCTGCTCGAATGTGAGACGGGTTTTCCCCAATATCTTGAACAATGCCTTCTTTATTTCCTTGATAAGCCTCTCGTACATGCCACCCCACCAAGGCGACTTTGCTAGGTTGAACTGCCATGGTATTTCCTTCGTAGCAAGGAAATTCTGCAACTGCTCACTTTTCCGTATCTTCCGGATCCAATCTGCGGTTGTCTTGAATGAGGCTGCATTATCCGACACTATACGCTGTGGTCTTGTTCTTCGAGTGATAAATTAGTTCAGTTTTCTTTGGAATTCTTCGGCCGTTTGAGACTTCGTTACTTCACGATGCACTGCTCGTAGAACTGCACTAGTAAATATGAGTATGTATGCATTTCCTTCTTCGTCCTTGCTCTTCCTGTATACAAGTGGTCCAGCAAAATCCACATCATTGTGTTGAAAGGGCCGGCTTACTTCAGTGCGGAATCTTGGTAAGGGGGCAGTGGCTCTACCCTTGAGTGGCTTTGCAGCAAACACCTTGCAAATTTTGCAGTCGCGTATCACTTTCTTTACCAGGGATCTCAGCTTCGGAATCCACCACTGCTCTCTGGACGGCTGCCATTGTGCTAGCTGTTCTTAGGTGCATTACTTGTTCGTGCATGTGTCTGACCAGCTTCTGGGTAAACAGACCCTTTTCAAGGTACGTAGGTCTGTAATTCTGTATCCTTCCAACGCACTTAAGGATGTTTGTTTCTTCATCCTTAATGTGTTTTCATCCTGGTTTCTCTAAATCATTTGGGTCTGCTGTTATCTTCTCACCCAGTGATCCCTGGCTTTCATGATTTCCTCTGTGTTCAAAGACCCATGTCTTCTCTTCTCTTTATGCAACCTGGCTGAGCAGTTATGTGTAAATCGCAAAGCCCATGCAGTTATTCTGAGAGTGATCCAGTACGGTTTCCGGTCTTGTAAGTCATCCACTCATCTGGTTTCCTCTCGGCGGAGTAAAGCATAATCTCTTTGACAGGCTGCTCTTCCTCTTGCGTCTTTGTAGTGCATGTCAAGTTTGGTTGTTTGGGCCAGTCTTCTTGTTTGAGCAACCACTGAGGTCCTGTATACCACTCGCACCTTTCCATCTTGTTAAGAGGGGCTCCTCTGCTTCCTAGGTTAGCCAAGTTCATCTCAAGACTTTCCATGACCTTCCTGGGTTCGAGATCCAGTAAAGGGCAACCATGCTATCCATCCAAATTGTAACGAATCTTATTGGCCATTCTTTCAGTGCGTGACAAATATTCTTTGCCAGGTTTGCGCCATGTGACCACCTATCAGCTCCAGTCTTGCGATTGATGTACCTCGCTTGGATATTCTTGATTTAGATGCGAGGAGGCCTTTCACGTTCATGCTTCCTTGCTTAATTACTGCAAGGCCAGGTTACTTACATCAGCAAACTGATGGAGGTCAACTGCTTCAATGTTTGTGCTTTCTTGTATCAGGCTTCTGGGAATCTTCACATTCTGAAGTTGTTTCATCCTCTTGTTCCAGTCTTTGGTCACCAATGGTGACACTTCTGCGTTCCAGCCCTTTCTTTCGTCACACGCGTCCCTGTAGATACGTTTTCCTTCGACCATGGTCGGAGATATGATTCCCAGCGGGTCATAGACTCTTCCCAGTTGACTGAGTATGGTCCTCGTCGTTAATGGAGTCTCCTCGTGAAATTTCTGCTCCTGAATTTCCAATGTGTCTTCCTTCTTGTCCCAGTTGTGTCCCAGTATCTTTCCTGGATTAGGCATATTCTCACTTTCAAGAGAAGGGACGTCTGACTCCCATTTGTGTACTTGAAACTTTGCACTGTCTAAAATTTGTGTGGCTTTGTCCTTGAATTTGTTCAGGTCTTCTACATCGCATCCTGTTTTCATCAAGTTGTTTACATATGTGTTTTCTCTAAGTGCCTTGACAGTTTCTAAGAGTTCATCCGGTTGATGATCATAGTGGTGTTGCAATGTAGCAGCCAGCATGAAGGGACTGGCTTCAGCTCCAAAGTAGACCCTCGTGAATCGAAAATGTTCCTCTTTCCCATTAAAATTGAACAAGAACCGAAAGGCATCTCTGTTCTCTTCCTTTAGACTGAATTGCAGGAACGCCTTTTCAATGGCCCCTAGCAATAGGTGTGTCGACATTCCTGCTCTCACAAGTATGTCCCATAGGAGTGGTAGTAATGGAAGTCCCGTATGCATGCAATCGTTTACACCGTTCGCTAGTTGATGGGTCTGGCGCTGGCATCAAAGACCATTCTCACTTTAGTTGTTGTTGCATTCTCCCTCACGACAGGCTTATGGGGCATGTAGAAGATTTGCTCTCCACTTGGCTGTTCCGGAACCCTTTCTATGATGCCATCTCTCAGTTGATCTTCAACAATCTTCTCATATTGTTCCTGAAGTCTATCGTTCTGGATTAACGTCTTGTTGACGTTTTGAAGTCTCTTCCTGCTAGCTTGCTCATTTGTGCTTGCTCGAGTGCCCCAGGGATCCATGGGACTCTCACTTCATATCTTCCATCCTCTTGTCTCATCACGTTATCCTTAAACTCTTCAAGGACGTCAAGTTGGTCATTCTCCCCACGGTCTTCTAACCCCAGCACGTCTAAGCTGTATAATCTCTTAAACATGCACTGGTCAGTTATATGATCATCACCTCCATGAATAACCCAGCCAAAGGTGGTACCCTCTACAATCAGCTCTCCTGGTTTCCCTTTGTAAATTTCTTCTGTTTTTGATTTTGCAGTAAGAGCTGTCTCCCAGGATGAACAAAGAAGACTAATGTAGCGCATGCGCACAATTCTGTTTTAATCAAGGGAATTTTATTCGAAACGCGGGAAAACGAGAGATGAAGGCCGTTGCGTCGACAGGCTTATTTTTCATTGAATGTTCATCGTTTGTTTTAAAGAAAACGACGCTGTATGAGTGCGATCGTGATGTGCAAATGGAAATGCTTAGGTATTACTTCAACTTTACGCCGAGATTAATTCATCATAAAGGGAAACACGACGTGGGATTGAAAATCTAAGAAACGCGGCGAGTCAAAAGTGCAACGATGAACTGCGAAACTTGTGAGAAGTAGAAGAACGTTTTGCCTTCCTGACATTGTCCTTAGTTATTATAAGGAACTTCAACACAAGAGCAAGTACCGTTTATCAATAAAGTAAGTCTGACTTGAATGGAAAAGTGTAATTTTTGTTTGCATTGTTAGATCATTTGCGTTTGAAAAGGGAGCAAAGACAAATTCATTAACAAGAGGGTTAAAAAAATAACTCCTGACTCGTAAACTTCATTTTATTTTACTTGAAAGATTCCTGAGCTTAAAAAATCAAAACAAATAATCAAGGTAACAGTGAAAAGTTGTTATGGAACTGAATTTAGCTTATTTTTGCCGCTTAAGCAAACGTATTTTGCCAAGACGTAAGCAATTAACAGTACAGCTGCTACAGAGAAGTTCAATTTCTTTCCAAAAAATATTTTTCTTCAAATACCCGAGACTTTTATCATGGGCTTTGGTACAAGAAATCCCATTTTCTGATAATAGCTAGTTTCATCAAGGAAGCGGCTTGTGAACAGAAACTACTAATTAAAGTGGCATGGCTCAACAGGGGGACGTCAACTGCTGAACACTGTATATTTTTAAACGGTCAAAATTGCATCAAACCTTACCTTAGTCTTCCTTAATATGTCCATTATTGGGCTACTTTTGACGTCTGAAAATTCCAGTGATATAAAAAGAATGAAATTTCGAGTATCTTCAAGGGTTTTCAATTATATTGCTCTGATCTGTAAAATAACAAGTGAATGAAATGACGCGCCAGCAAATATTACACGGAAAATCTTGTCGCAGCCTGGTTTTCTCTCGGCCAGATCTCCTTAACTAGTGCTTGTGCTTGGTACAGCAATCGCTTTCAACCGAGAACAGATTAATAAGGGAAAAATTACATGGCCTTAACAGAGTAAACTTTAAAGTGGCAATGCGTGCGGAAAAGACACGGGAAAGTGGGCCTATTGCAACATCAAAATTAGGCTCTACAGTTCAGAACACTCGAAAGAAGCATTGTTTTTCAGGACCTGGGGCTACCGGTCTTATCAATGAAAGCAGGTGAAATCAGAAATTAAATATTGAAATGCTTTGAATTCTGTCAAAAACCGTCACCGAAGTTTATATATTATTAAACTTAACGTATCCAGAATTACATTTTAAAGGGATAAGACACTCCAGGAAATTACCCAATCCTATACAATCTTATATAGGTCTACATTTTATACTGTATACAATACATGTGTACAGCAATACCTTCAACAGTAGAAACATTATAATAATTAATAATAAATTACATGATATATACATGCTGTACATATTATTTTATACATTCCATTCATAAATTGTACATTTTATATTGCCATAAATATCATGTCATATTTACATTAAGCAGCACAGGCTGAAAACAATATTTCTGAAATGAAATAATTTTTGTCATAGTTTTAAATTTATTTTCTCAACCCAACAGTCTATGTATCTGGGATAATAATACTTAGACAAAACAACACTTTCCTTGCACTGATTAATTTGCATTGCCAGTATGATGTTTCCGCTTTGTAATTCAGACAATGTAAAAAATATGGAAACTTACAATTATGTAACTAATGATGACTGAAGAAAAAAAAAGTGACAGACATATTCATGTACAGCTCTTGCGAGCCAACGACAGTAAGATATAGTTGTAGTTTGGATATTTAACAATTATTCCACGAAATTGAGTCGTACATTAACTCATAGCCAACGAGGTGTAGCCGAGTTGGCTATGAGTTCATGTACGACGAGATTGAGTGGAATAATTGTTTTATAATATACTCATCACAGGATATTACAATTAAAAATTACTGGGGAAAGAACGGAAGGAAAAAACAGAGGAAAATGGGATATTTATCGTAATTAGTGGGATTCCCAAATAAGGTAGTAATGGTACATTGCCTCATATGCCTTGAGTAGGCAACCAATCAGATTGTCCAAAATCGCAATATGCTGTGGTGAGTATATTATAAAAAGAGATGTCTTTGATTAATATTATTTGACCAATTTTTTCCTCAAGACAGAGCAATATTTAATTGCAAATTAACTGTCAACTAAACTTCAGGGCCTGGTTGTTCGAAAGCTGATTAACACTGAATCCTGCATTAAATGTCAATCGAGGTTTTAATTTATCTTGTATAAAAGTTTTTTTCACTGCTAATGTTTTGTGGAGTTTGACATTACTTAACGACAAAACTGAAGGACGAAAATATAAACAGAAAGCCTCACTGAAAAGTTACAAAACTTAAACCAATATTCACGCTAATCCTGGAATAGGTTAATCGTCCTTTGAACATCCGGCCCAGATGACATGGTTCTACTCAAATAATTGAAGTGAAGACAAACGATTTTTTTAATAAAACGTTTGGAAATCAACTGCAGATATAAGTTTTTAAATGGAAAATGGCGTGGACATGTTGCTCAAAACAACAAGTGTCTTCTTCACTTCTGCATTTTGTGCTAAATTAGTTTCTTTATACTCCTGGCATGTTTTGGAATTCAATCAATCAATGGTATTATAGAGGTGGTCGGGGAAAATACAATACGATTTTGAATATAACCCTGGACTTATATATATTTTTTGTTCAAAGGACTTGTTGACAACTTATTTTGGGGAGGGCATAATTTTTTTCTGGGGAACCGGAAGGGGAGTGGGTTGTTATTTCAAAAACTGGGTGACAACAGCCTGACAATCCCTTTGTGCAAATTCTTTTGTTCATTTGTAGCTGTCATTAAGTTTTGAGTCACCTGTTGCTTTGATATTCACACCCGTAACAAACTTGTTGCTTTGTAAGTGAATTATACCAACAACAGGCAAGTTCACCCGTAACATCAAGGTCCCATCAGGCATACTCAGCCGTAAAAACAGGAGTTACAGGTTACGGCCTTGCTAATCCTTATTAGCATAACTCAGTGGCTGACTATAAAGAATGTGCAGTTCCACTTCCAGAAAATATCCACACCCACACGGGGCTCCAATCCAAAATTTGGAAGGAGAGAGTTTGTATTTACGGCCGCCTTGACAAAACCCAGTTTGAACTCTCATACAAACTCTGTATTATTTTACACATTCCCGTAAGCTGCCATTCCCGTAAGCAGCCGCGGAAACTTTTGAGGGGTACGATTTGGATTTTTCTGTCGTTTATTAGCTCCCATAAGTGGACACCCAAAGGAACAATCCTATTAGCTGACATTCATAAATATTTGTGAACTGCATCACTGCATTTTGTTGCAGCGAGACTGTTAATATTCATTTAACTACGGTATCCTTTTTTTTTTGCCACGATCGGCATTGCATAAGACAATAAAACAAACATTCATTTTATACAGTATTTTTTGACATTGATACTGTTTAGTGTGAGTGGTACAAGCTCTCGTAAGCGTCCACCAATCCCTTATACTGCTAGTGATCGCTTACGAGAATCATTCCCGTAATTAGCCAGCTGCAGTTGCGGACACTTTTTTGGCTTCCGAGGGTGTCCGCTTACGGGAGCTTCGACTATATATCTTATTATACATTTACATCTGTAAGTATGTAGTATTTGCTATATATTTTTACGAGTTGCACCACCACCCCTCCCTATGGGCCTGTGCCGTAACTAAAATATAATGCTTACCTTCTCATTCTGAAGGCTGGAAAAATTCAAATAAATCAATAAAATTAATATTATAATATTATGAGCATTCAGTACAGTAGAAAGTCTTAGGTAAATGGATGGATAATAGATAGATTGACAGTGATTCTGAAGAGCTTCTTGCAGCCTTCTTATTTCTTTAAAATGTTCACCTGAAAGAAAAGGTTACAAAACAAAAGAACTATCAGGGGTTGGTATTGGGACCTTATGAAAGGAAATTATTGGTACACGAACTGCAGTTTTCTCTTGCCAAAAACTACCTTTTTCTCTGTTACAGAAATGTTGCAGAATTTTAAGTTATAGTTTGAGATTAAACATTGAGATTAAACAAAGCAAAAAGTGAAGAACAAGACAGAAATCTTTACTAGGCACTAACATATAACAAAATACAGTAATAATCATGTTTCCTTGATTTCCTCGCGAAGGTTAAGCCTTTACACCTGTATTGCAGTCTTTTATATTAAAACAATAAGGGAATTAAATTTCCCCGCTTTGTTTTAATACCAGTCTTTATTGTGTATTTATATTAAAACACATATAGTGTGTTTCAATATATGAATTTTATTTTACGGAAGAACTTGAACTTTGTCCGCATCTAAAGAGAACGGTCATTTGACAAACAGAATCTCTGAGAAAGACGATCAAGAAACTATAGTTGACCAGTAGCTAATACCATCCCATCTCCCCCTTACCACTATTAATTAAAAATTCCAGATATTACAGCCATATTACATTCTATAAACTGAATTTTCAAGTTAAAACCAATTTATTTTCCGAAAAACTAAATTTACATGGCTTATAATATTATGGGTAAACAACAATGAGGTACAAGATATCTCACTTGAAACAGAATCTTATAATATTCACCCTTATGGTAAGATATTATACTGTCTTGTATCTCCATCATGGGAAACATATGAAAATTTATATATTGAAAACACACTAGCGGGGAAATTTAATTCCCTTATTGTTAGGTTGGAGCAACTCTTAATTTCTTGAGGGAGGAGGTTCCAGGTTAACGCAGCTCTGTATCTGCCAACTTCAGTTCTTGATCTAGGAACCTCGATGTTAGAATTCTGTAGAATTGCATGAATTTAATAAAGTTATCTTACCTCCGGATCCTTCGGTTGATATGCGCGGCCGTGGGTGAACTTTCGCCGTCCTTCGACGAAGCTGAAACCCTCTTAATTTCTTCAACATTTTCTACAAACAATTCTGCCTTCCTCCGACCCAACAAATCGACTTTTTGCTGCTTTTTGACGGGTCTTTCCGTCCGGACTTTTGTTTCGGAACATTTTTTAACGCGCGAAGGAAAAACAGTTCGCTCGCAAATGCACAAAAACACTCTTTTCTAAAATTATCTCGCCATTCTGAAAATGAGGATGATGCCAGAAATCGCTAAAACCCTTGTAAAACAAGTGATCAAGCAGAGACAACGAGAAACCTTCCCTTCGGCCGCCATCTTTGTTTATGACATTATAGTGGCGCGCGCGTAACAGAAATCTGGGTACTAGAGAAATTATTAACCAATCATACAAAAGTCTCCTTTGTTCCCAGGATGATATCAATACGGTATTCGTCACCAGGCCTCACATAGAACTTCTTATCTCGAGTATGTTCATACTTGCGCTTCAATTCCTTCATATTTGGCCGTCTTATGTTTGCAAAATCAGGCATTTTGCTTCCAGTAACGTACTTCGATTCTCTCCCTTGTTGTCCCGTCCAAGGAATCCATGGCAAACCGGAAGACTGGCATGGACGGTCTTTTCGTCCCATTCAGCGTGACCATTTTACGAGTTACATGACGATTAGGGGTTAACTTTAACATTTTGGCTGCCTCACTGGATATGAACTTTCGTCCAGACCCTGTGTCCAAGTAGGCCCATAGGGTAATTTCTTGTACTTTCACTGGGATAATCGCTGGAAGTGCCAGTTCTTCAGCCGGTGGGATGAATACAGAGAGTACGGTGGCGTTGTCCTTGTCACATATACTGGTGTGGTGTCTTCCTTTACACTTGAAACAACCGCTACTTCGGCACTTGTTCACCGGGTGTCCATGTCTACCACAGTTGTAGCACAAGCGGTTATCCCAGATTAACTTTCTGCGTTTCTCCAAGGTGTCGAAAGTCATGCAACTGTCTCCCCAATGGTCCTACTTGCAGTACATGCAAACAGGCGTTGCTCTTTCTTTTGTTGCTCCTCGCTGTCACCTTCCGTCGTGAACCAGTGCCCCTCCCTTCTCTTTTGTGAGAACTTCCAGACGTTCTTGACCGGTCTTCCGCTTTATTTCTTTTCAGCCACTTCTGCAAACCATCGATGAATGCCTCCATGTCCCAGTCTTCCCAATTGTCGTCTGTACGCACGAGATCTGGCTTCACTTGAGGGAGCTTGTCGAGGGTTGACATGACAATGCCTCGAAGAATGTTGGCTTCTCGCAGCGTCAGCAACGCATCGTAATTATTGCTTATTCTTTCATAAAACTCTTGCATTTTAGCGTAATTTGATCCTCTCACGACGGGAAGGTTTACGATCTCGTCCATGTGAGCGTTAACCACGAGTTTCGTCTGGCCATATTCTTTCTGTAATCTTTCCCACGCTACTTTGTATCCCACCTCGCCAGGTTTTAAATTTCCGATCCTTTCTCGTGCCTTAGGGCTGACCATTTCCAACAGGTATCCGAATTTCTCCTCATAGCTAATCGGCTTATCGTGAACTTGTGTGACGAACATGTTTTGAAACCGCACCCAGTCTGTTGGCGTTCCTTTGAATGGTGTAATCTTCAATTTGGGTAATTTTGCAGTGGTAGAGCGGGTGGTTTTCTCCAGTTCCAGCCTTTTCTGCGTCATCTCTAATTCTTCTTTCACGAAGCTCCGTTGTGCGTTGCCCTTCTCGTCGCTGTTGTTTTTGTTTCGATTCCGATCGCCGTTGTTCGATCTCTTCATCCATTTCCTCCTGCCTGTTCTTGAGGAGCCTTGTCAGCTTTTCTTTATCTGCAATCAAAGTTGTATATCTTGATTTAACATCATGTTTCCATTGCCTGACTGATCGAGAAGAGGTGCTGCCGTCTATATTTAATTCCTCTGTATGTGAAATAAGATCCGACAATTTGCCGACGATTTTCTCCGCTCGTCCAGTAACAATTTCCATTTCTGTGTAATACTTAAGTTGAATCAGTTCCTCTAATTCCTCAAGAAAGTAAGTAAGCTTGTTTATCTCCTTCGCTATTTCGCTCTCTAGACGTTGTTCATCTTCGGGCGAACCTTGAACCTCCGTTTTCTTCGTTTGTCTGCTTAGCTGCTTAGATTTCCTCACTCGTCGTAATTCCTGTGTAAATCTCGCAGTATCCTCACAGCATCCTGGTCACAGCACCACAAATGTACTGAAGTTTAAGTACACTCAACATCTCTTGACAAATCTATCCTTTTATTCGTTAATCCTACTCGATTTTTACACCGCGTGTTTCTCGACGTTTTCGTCTCGACCTCGATCTTGTCGCGTCTCCGATTTCAACTGTCAATCTTACAAGGCAACGTCACAATATTTCCGGTTGTGATGTACAAGCAAATACAGTCACGACATTTCCGGTCACAACACTATAATTTCAATAATTTCACGATTTCTATAATTTGAATTAAATAAAATAATTTCACAATTTCTATAATTTTATAATTTCACGTTCACGTTTTAACGAGCTTCTTTTAGCTCCTGAGTGATGGGTGGTTAAATAAGGTATCTATCTAAGTATCTATATATGCACCTGTGATCAGGTGATTAAGAGGCTCTGACTGGAAATATGAAGAATCGCTGGCCAGGCTGGGAAAATCAAAAATCCTGATAATTGGCCTGAATGACACTTATGGGGAAACTATCTTCGAAAATAATACTTAAAGTTTCTGGAAATTTATACTTTTCGAGAAAATCAAGAAAAACGAAAATACGGGTTTTGCCTCATTAATTATGCAAAAATCACACTGAAAATTGGCCAAGTTCAGTACACTTGTATTCAAACATTTCGCATTATCAGAAATAAAATTGATTTTGCATAACAACATACCTTCTTCTACTTTCTAGCAATTGGAAATTTTTTGTTTCTGGAGGCGACTAGGAAGGTTGCAGGGTTCTTTAAAGTAACGACATTTCCAGCACTTTATGAGAAGGGAAAAATTGCTTAATTTCAAAGGTAAAAACGCATCTTGGTATGTCCGATCTGAAATCCAAATTACCATCGTGATACAGTTTGGCCTTAGTACTTTCATAATATGAAATAAAAAATCTGGGCAATCAAGGCACACGCTGGCAAAATCGAAAGCTTGTGACGCTCTAAACCGTCAAATTAGCATAATGCAAATTTCTAAACTGAAGTATTCGGATTGACTGGTGTGTAAAGGTTACATTTTGACGCTGTGATGTGAAGGAAACATACAAGAAATAATTTAAAAGATGATATTAATCAACCTTTACTTCTGCTGATGGTTACACTTTGATCGTATAAAACTGAAGGAACAGATTGTCAAACCCTTGTTTTGGCTGACTTTACTTACCTGCGATTGCGTGACCTGAGTCATATAGTTTTGACACATGCCGCGTTTACTGGAAATGTTTGAAAAATAAGAAATGGGGACAACATAGCCCGCTCAATGCAATGCATATATGTTATTGAAATGTTTAGTTGTTTGCCATGATATCTAATCGTGAAGGGCAACTTTTTTGCCATTTTAAAATAAATACCGTATTTCCTTGATTAATCGCCCTGAGCCTTCCCTCGAATTTGCGCCATCTTGCATGGTGTCATGAAATCTGAAATAACAACCAACCCCTCAGGTCCACTCCAATTTTAAAACAATATCACAGAATGGCTCAAAACTTGCTGGGCGAGGTGGGGGAGTTGTACTTCTCGGGTGCCCGGGCGTGATGTAGGCCACATGTTTAGAATAATCTTCAAAAAAGAAGCCAGTTAAGATAAGTACCAATTCAAGTCCAGACAAGTTGTTCCAAAAAGAGCTGTTTAATCTAGACAGTTGGATGCCAGACATTTGCTCCCCTCTCTCTTGGTGTCTGAGTTATCCATTCCACACCGAAGCGAAACAAACACACAACCCAGGATTATCAATATAATAATAGTGTGAAAAACATCTTGCATTTGCAACATATATATAAGGTCGATTGAAAGAGAGACACTAATTGATAGGCACACATCTGGAGGCACACTGTAAATATGCTGCACTGATCTCTATCTAGAATCAAATCTAGAAGGCGGCGGAATGATCACTGCTATTAATACTAGCAACCACTTCCTTGGTAGCGCCGCGTGATGCTACGCCGTGCTTATTCGATATAATATTGGCCGGGAGAGTAGCATGGTTGAACAAGTTATTACACTATACAAAATGAAATGCGTCAAGCTCAATAAATCCCTACAGGTAGCTTCATTTTTCTCCCGGATATCTGAGCGAAGTAAACAAGTATAACACATTAAACAACAACAACAAATGTTGCCAAGAGAACCTCCGTAAAAGCAATTAAAAACAATATTGTAAGTCCGAATGGAGACTATCAAGGCTGCTTCAAACAGTAGTTGGATTTGTCTAACTGCGTACAATGCAATTTCGAAAATTCTGTATAGTCTGGTGTATTTAAACCCCTTCTTACGAGTAATGAATGTAACATCCCTTGCATCTCTGTTGTGGAAGATCTCCGGGGAAGACCTGGTAGAAATCTACTCTTGCAGTATACAATATCATCTATTACTGTCAGATTGTTTTGACAACAGATTGCAACTAATCCCCTCGTAATCTGACTCATCCCCAGTCGTCTCCCTTGTTAGTTGACTCATTATTGTCATGCGCGGCTCTAAACAAGAGAGACACTTGAACTGGGGACGAGTCAGTCCTGTATTCCATGAACCAAGACAAAACTCACAAAAAATACCATGCCTTTTTTCATTTCCCCCCAAATACACAGTAACATAAAAGATTAACGAAAATACTGTACAATATCCATGGAGTTACTTTGTGCACAAATTGGCGAGTATACGCGCGAGCCTCCTGCGTGGCCGTTCAGAAAGGGGAGGTAGGGAGCGCAGCGCAAAGCGTGTGGACAAAAGGGAAAGGAGCTCCGTTTCCCTCCTTCCCCTCGCGCTCCGGGCATTGTGCGAATCCCAAATACCTCCTCTCCCTCCCCTTTCTGCGCCGGCTAAGCAGGCTATATTCACTGTATTCACACTCACCCTAATGTACGCCAGTCGCCAAACAACTATTCACGGACTGTATGCCAGTCTAGCAAAAATCGTGAACAGTATTACTTTTTGATCTAAAAAAATCCCCCAAAATATCAAAATCGTACATTCCATACCCATAAAAAATCCTTCGCTATCCCGCCAAACACCCCTACCGGCTAAGTACAACGAACGTTTACGTTTGTGATATTGCATATATATCTAGCTTGATTTATGAAAAGGTACCTTGATTCTCAATTTCGGGGTTTTGGATTTTGCCGTTCAAAACTCTCCAATGTTGGTGACATAAAAACATAATGTCAGACTCGTTTCTTATGTTAGACTGAAAAATGGACCTGACTCAGCTGTTTAGAATACCGTAAATATCCGATTTAGCACCCAGCGGTGGTACGGGTAAGTGGTGCTCAATTATTTTTTGGAACTCAAGGGAGACAGCTCGCTTATTTCTGTTTTGACCTAAACATCTTTTAGTAAGAAAGAAAATGAAAAACAACAGGAACTGACAGTAAGAAAGTCTATGGCCGATAGCTGGCCACTTAACTTTCAGGACAGGAGCGCTTATTGGTCTAGGCATTCATGCGCAATATGGACGGTTATTGGAATATGGGTGTTTATTGTTAAATAAATAAACGGATTCAACAGGGGAGGGAGCTTATGAGAAAGATGGTACTTAATATTGAAAGGAGGGCGCTAAGTCTCAAGTCATTACTTTACAAGGCAATTTTCTCTACATTTCTGTATTCTCAGTTTTTAAGCGAAAAATAACTGTGCTTTATTTACCCGCCTAATTGTCGTCACAGTAAAAACTCTCTTGTGGTCGAAAAAAATTCAAATGGTGTGTCAACAAAATGTATTGCAATGGACAAATATGGGCAGCTAACCTGAAAATTAAAGTCACTGACATACAGAGTTTAAAGTCAATAAAATTCACAGAGTTCACAGACTAAACTTCTTTTTTACTTTCACTACACTGTGACATACTTAAAACTTGTAACAGCTAATTTCACTGAACGACACACCCAGGGGGTACTGGGTTACGCTAAAACAATTAGACGGCTCGCTCTCGGTTTTCTAGTCGACTTTGATAGTTGGCTCGGGGCTTCGCCCCTCACTATCAGCCGATAGAATGAGGCTAAATTTTTAGACCCCAAGTCCAGTTTGACCCCAAAAAAGTCCAATGGCGCAGCATTTAACCGAAAAAAGTCCTTTTTTTCTCCGCATAAGAAAAATAAAGTAAAAAAAAACCATCAAGATAGTTCGAGATAGTCTTGCGTCCACCTTTAATTCATCCGGAATAAACGTCTCCTTAACATTTGCCGGTAGTTTTAGGTTGTAAATGAAATTGTTACATTGATTGACATTATATTGAGAACGCTAGGGTACACCTTTTATCAACAATAACAAATTATCTGACAAAATTGTTCTACCCAAAAAAATCCGGCGGAAAATTTTGAACCCCCAAAAGGCCTTCGCACCACCCCGTCACTATTATACTTGGGGTACACCGAACCCGGGACGCCACTAGCTCTGGCGGATGATTACATATATGCGCACCCATACGGCTGGGTATTTTTCTCTATGACAATTTCATCCAATTTAGCAGCCCTAATTTTTTATCTGTAAACAGGGAATGAGAAAACCCTAGTCAGGTAAGTTGCAGACAATATTCACATGACTCCGGTCACGCAATTGTCAGCCAACGTATCGACGATTTGACATTTATTTACATTCCGATTACATAATTGGCCGCGGTTCAGTTTCATACCATTAAAATATAACTTACAAACAGCGAAGGTTGATTAATATCATCTTTTAAATTATTGCTTGTGTTTCCTTCACATCACAGCGTCAAAATGGAACCTTCACACACCAGATCAATCCGAATACTTCAGTTTAGAAATTTGCATTATGCTAATTTGACGGTTTAGAGCGTCGCAAACTTTCGCTTTTGCCAGCGCGTGCCTTGATTGCCCAGATTTTTTATTTCATATTATGAAAGTACTAAGGCCAAACTGTATCACGATGGTAATTTGGATTTCAGATCGGACATACCAAGATGCGTTTTTTACCTTTGAAATTAAGCAATTTTTCCCTTCTCATAAAGTGCTGGAAATGTCGTTACTTTAAAGAACCCTGCAACCTTCCTAGTCGCTCCAGAAACAAAAAATTTCCAATTGCTAGAAAGTAGAAGAGGTATGTTGTTATGCAAAATCAATTTTATTTTCTGATAATGCGAAATGTTTGAATACAAGTGTACTGAACTTGGCCAATTTTCAGTGTGATTTTTGCATAATTAATGAGGCAAAACCCGTATTTTCGTTTTTCTTGATTTTCTTGAAAAGTATAAATTTCCAGAAACTTTAAGTATTATTTTCGAAGATAGTTCCCCATAAGTGTCATTCAGACCAATTATCAGAATTTTTGATTTTCCCAGCCTGGCCAGCGATTCTCCATATTTCCAGTCAGGGCCTCTTAAGATCTTATAACAGAAAGAAGAGCTCCTACTATATGTTTACTTGTTGGACATCCGCGTCTGGAACAAACATCACCTCCGTAGCAATGTTCAACATAGCCATGTGTTATGAGGGCGTATGAACTAGGGGGTTTATGGATATCGTAACTGTAAACAGCTTGTTAGGGACATTTGCAACGTTATAGAGAATAATAGACTATCATATTGCAACGGATTGAATTTGAATTTGCAGTTCAGTCACAGCTAACAGAACATCAAGCCTTACAGTGGGAACTATTGGCGGATCTAGAGGAGGGGCCCGGGTCCCCCTTCGTGGGTGAAAATACTTATGGCCCGAAAGGTCGAAACATTTTTGGGCCCCACCTTATAAACAGGTCTGGATCCGAGACTGTAATATTTAGTTGAAAAACAATTTAAAGACTCTGGTCCCCCCCCCCCCCCCACCCCCTCTGGTTTTCCAAACCCCCCTCCTGGTAATTATTGCACAGTCCCTGACAAGTCACAGGTCAAGTTTCAGCTCAAGGCAGTTCTTCCAATGCGAGAATTACACGTTCGTGTCTTTTCTGGTCGGAATTAGGACCACATACTCTACTTATTCCATTATGTAATTTGCAGAGATTTGTTTTCAAACTCCATTACATATCTACCTGACAGAGTGTTTGCCAATCTGACAAATCTAGGGTTTACAGTCATTGAATCAAAAGCTCTTACTAGCATCTCTTGAATGTTATATAAGACTAATTTCTGCATCAGGACAGTAGCTTGGTACACGTTGTACAGTCGCAAGTTCGTTGGCTTTGCAGGCAGCTGGCCCGGGTTTGATTCTCACCAGTGCCGACTTTTTTCTTTTTTTTTTAACGACAATCTTTTTTTTACAATTTTTTTGTTTAATTTTCTTTCTCCTTTTTTATGAATCTATTACAGACGCAATTTACACAATTGGTATAAAGCAAATAAAAAGACATATATGTACTGTCCTGAAACCCGGGCCTGAAATTGTCGAAGTCCGCAGAGTTCCTACGCAGTTCTGCCCTTTAAAGATTTTCAATTATCTGTTTTCCGGAAGTCAAGTATTCTCTAAGGTCATTTCTTCTATTTGGAATTCTTACAAACTATAAATCGAGCCATTCGAAGAGTCTTACGAAGAAGCTTTATACAAGCCATAAACGTTTAGCATACGGTAGTCAAAAGTTAGGTCAGCGTACTAACAGCAACACAAAGGTATCTCTATGTTAATTTTCAGTCCAATTATCGGTGTGTCGAAATCGTCCACTGGTTAGGGATTTGGACTTCAAATAAAAAAGTTCGTCTTTGATTCGCTGATTCAAATCCCAGAAGTGTGCAAAAAAAAAAATTTAATCAACAAATCACTAAATAAAATAATAATTTAAAAAATGATACGTTTATAATTTAATGCATAAATTAATATTCATCAATTGAAGTTTACAGCCAATCGACCGACCGAGCGAGTGAAAATTTGCATTTCAGTTTCCACAGCTGAAACCTAAATTAATTATTTAATTTAAGGCCATGCAGGACCCTTGTTCATGAATGAATTTTTGAGTCAAATTTCAAAGTGCCCACGGGGCGGGGGAGGTCCACGATATAAAAGTAGCGGGGGTGATCGTCGGAGTTTAGGAAAATATCCCCTAAACGATACCAGAATCGTGTTTTGTGGGCGTGGCTTGAATTAATTTTCACCCTTAAAAGGTACCAATTCTAAGAAAAAACTAGTTTTTGACATATTTTTTCCCGATAATATCCTAAAAGGTACCGGAATAACTCTAACGGTCACCAAAACGGGGGTAGGTGCTATCTTCTAAAGCTTCCAATTTCTGAGTTTTGAGGGTCGGAACATTATTCGCCTTCTAAGTGATGTGAAAGCTAGACTTTGAAATGTTCGATCTTTTTTAAAGGCTTTTTGTACTTCCGCTTCTGTTACTGTTACATCACAATACAAAATACCATGTTTACCTCCCTCGCTTATCAATTCCTGAAATTCTATATCAGCGACAAAAAGTAGGACACAAAATTGCAGCTTTTCCTTTATCCGAAGATCATACGAGGCAATAATGTGTTCAACAATGTGTATCATTGAAAGCTGTGAATCTAATTGTGATAATTCGCTACATTCCGGTGCACGTGCCGTAAAACTAAACGTGGTCATTAATCCCGGATATAATTTATTGAATAAATAATAATAATAATAATAATAATAATAATATTAGAACGTAAGAAAATAATCTTCTCGTGAATGTTTCGCGTATTATCGTCATCAATCAGCATCAGTCAGCACGGTTCGTGCTTACTCTTACGAAATTGTTCATTAATATCGTCTTACGTACTGCATTGCGTAATTTTGCAGATTCTTGTTTTCAAACAACATTACATTTCTACCTGACAGAGTGTTTGCCAATCTGGTAAATCTACGGAGGCTGTAAGTGAAACTAAGCACACTGCACTGCAAACATTGCGTGGGTTAATATATACTCATTGAAAATGAAACATAAATTAATTATTTAACTGAAACATAATTGTTAATTATTATCGTCTTACGTATTGCATTACGTAATTTGCAGAGAATTGTCTTCAACAGCCATTAAATTTCTACCTGACAGAGTGTTTGCCAATCTGATAAATCTAGATGAGCTGTAAGTGAAGCGTAGCGCACTGCACTGCAAGCCTTGCATGGGTTAATATATACTCATTGAAAATGGAACATAAATTAATTATTTAACTTAAACATAATTGTTAATTATTATCGTCATTACGAAATGTGCAGATATTTGTCTTCAAACGCCATTACCTTTCTACCTGACAGAGTCAGTCTGCCAATCTGATAAATCTGTATTATCTGTACTGAGAGAAACGCACTGCACTGCACTGCACTGAAAACCTTGCATGAGCTTATACTAATTCATAAATGAAACCAAATATAATAATTTAACTTAAAAATAAAACAATATTATTTTCGCATGCATCATTCACACTTAAAATGCTGAACACATTTAGCTTGCAGCCTTTTTATTTGATGATTTCACTGAACACCAACACCAACTCCCAAAATGTTGGCTATTTTCCTAGCAAAAGCCGTGATACTACCTTAAAATATAATGATAAATATAATGCCATTAGATTCTTTAGATAGTTATAAGGAAGCTTAATATAGCCACAACAAGTTCAGCTTGAAGCTCAAAAGAACTCACCAGGCTCCGCGAAAAGCAACCCAATGGCTCGCAATGCAGGCTGGAACTTTGGCTTGAGGCCTCCGCGCACATACATTGCACAATTGCTTTGCGTTGAAGAGAAAAGTTGTTTGAGTCGCCATATAGAAATTGATAATCGATAATCGATTAGAAGTTGCTCCGTTCGCTTCGCTCACTCCGGCAGCAATAAAAAATAATAAATAATAAAACTAGGAAAAAAAGGAAAAAAATAGATTAATTTATAATTTATTGCATAAATTAATATTCATCAATTAAAGTTTACAGCCCATCGACAGAGCGAGCGAGCCAGCGAGTGAACATTTGCATATCAGTTTCCACAGCTGAACTCGTTTTATTACATTCACTCGTAAAAATGAAACCTTATATAATAATTTCACTTGATCAAAATGTTTAGTTATTACCGTCCTACAGTATGTGGTCCGTAATTCCGGCCACTTTTCGTTCATCGCGTATTTTTCCATTGGAAAACAAATTATTTCGAAGAAACGACTCTTTCTTAAGATGAATTGACCTATTTCCTTTCGTGATCTTGCTTAGTGGCTTTCCTGTTATTGTTCAAGAAGTGAATTTTAGGTAGGAGAATTTTAGGTAGGTGAATATAATTTTTTTTGTCCGACATCCATTAGTTTACGGCGCCTCAAATTACATGCGGGTTATATTTAGAATTCCCATTTGGCTTTATTTGTCCATTAACAGCGATAATTTTTGGTTTGAAATACATAGAATGAATGATCTTTTTGCCAGACCAAAAAATTATCTTTAGGTTGAATATTTCGATGTGTTTTTAGGTCGAGGTCCTAATTCCGGCCACCGGCCTCGCACAAAACCTCTTGTCAGACCTTCCCGCCATGGCCGGCGCTTGGATAACGTGTACTTATTTCGGTGATATCCTAAAACAAGTTCTCTTGGTATAATTCGCCTTTTCATTTTTATATCGATATGGATGAAAGATGAATAAAAGTAACGGGAAGTTATACCAGGTTGATATGTGAACTGTTTTATGCACACGTTTTGTAGGCTTTTCGTTGTGGCCGGAATTATTTATTTTTTTATGTAATAGGATGAATTAGGACTCATTGGCCGGAATTAGGGCCGCCAATAATGCGAACCTCTATTTTCGATACTACAAGATTATCGATAAAGAACAAAAGCTGTTGCTTTCACATGTGCTAGGTAAATGTAGTGTCTGTGCAATAATTATCAGGAGGGGGGAGGGTTGAAAATGGGCTTCATGTAAGAAAATATTAGGTAATACCCCCTCCTAAAAATGTGAATTTAGTTATTGCCCACCCCCCTCACCCCCCCCCCCCCCCACTCTGATCAGTCAGAAATTATGAATGACCCCCCCCCCCCCCCGCCCCACCACCCCTCACAGTACACACACCTTTATAGAAGACCATAAAAATAACCTGCATTTTCTCTACACTATAGTTATAATTTCACGTTTACGTTTTACGTTTTAGCTCCTGAGTGATACGTGGTTAAATAAAGTATCTATCTAAGTATCTATACACGCACCTGTGATCAGCTGATTAAAATCTTAAAACAGAAAGAAGAGCTCCGACTACATGTTTACTTGTTGGACATCCGCGTCTGGAACAAATATCACCTCCGTAGCAATGTTCAACATAGCTTGTGTTATGAGGGCTTATGAACTAGGGCGTTTATGGCATACCGTAACTGTAAACAGCTTGTTATGGACAGTTGCAGCCTTATAGAGAATAATAGACTATCGTATAGCAACGTATTGAATTTGAATTTGCAGTTCAGTCACAGCTAACAGGACATCAAGCCTTTCAGTGGGAACC
The DNA here is from genome assembly GCA_029204205.1 of Desmophyllum pertusum. Classification (NCBI taxonomy): domain Eukaryota; kingdom Metazoa; phylum Cnidaria; class Anthozoa; order Scleractinia; family Caryophylliidae; genus Desmophyllum; species Desmophyllum pertusum. The sequence continues at coordinate 711,755 of MU825408.1, read as the reverse complement.
ATTGGCGGATCTAGGGTGGCCCGGGTCCCCTTTCGTGGGTGAAAATACTTATGGTCCGAAAGGTCGAAACATTTTTGGGCCCCATCTTATAAACAGGTCTGGATCCGCGACTGTAATATGTAGTTGAAAAACAATTTTTAAAGTGCACCTAATCCCAAATTGTTTTTTTCGCTAAATAAAATTGCCACGTTTTGTTTTAGTATCACTGCGCAAAATTTTTCGATTTGGTTAAATCGTCTATTTTTTGTAGCTAGTTAAAGTGAAGCTCCAGATAGTTAACGACCTGCACAAATGGGGATCTGGAGAGAGTGAGCTGTGATGTCAAATCCAGAACGACCGTGTGAGCGTTCTCTGTTGACTTCTATACATTTCCCGGTCGATCGAGGGCTTTCTTTGGCAAAATTCCTTCAATTTGGGCTCTCGAGTCATCTTAATTATTTCAAATTAACAATGCCTTCCATTTCATCGGATACTGAGATGAGTTTTGACTCAGAGGACTCGGAAATAAATTGTATCGCTGGATACGAGATATTTAGATAGAAAGCCGAACAGGATGTGTCAAAACATTATGTTGATCACGGAGAACACCGCGATCTTCACTAACTTTGACGAAGCTACTGCTTAATGCTTGCGACCTGCTAGCCGACGCTGAATGGACAGCAAAATACTAAGAGGAGCTGGAAGCCAACGAATAACTCGAATCGGTGAAGGCTAAAGGACGGATTGGATGGCAATGTGTGGTAAGACTGGCGCGCGTTACTTGTTTACATTTTATTTCCCGCCTGTCGTGTTCTTGCATATATATTACATTTACTTGCTTTATTCTCTCTTACAGACTGTTGTCTTGCTCCAATTATTAGTCCTTTAACATAGTGTTTTCTTTGCGTTAGGTGCAAGTGTAGCATCGCTGCCCTACAAAACATCAGCGAACGTTGGTCAATATTCAAGGTTTGTAACTTCAGTGAACTGGAAGATTCTGGAAGGTTTATAAATATACCTTGCCGAATCGTCTCACCGTCGAAAACAAACGTTGCCCACTATGTTCTTTGGAGAATATATTTTGAGAATATTATATCACTCTTCATCAGTGTAAGCCCTTGAATGAAGTTTCCATTCACGAAAAGCAAAGACTTGAATGTTCAATGCGTGACGGATTGTAAGTGTGACCGAAGGGCAAAGGTTGCCTTTATAAGCTTTTATCGCCGCGCCGCTATTATTAAATTGTAAACTTTCGCTTTGAAAATAAACTTTACCTTACTTCCAATCCCGTCTTTTCATACATACTTTTCTGTTGTGGCTATTTCGGTTGGAGAAGAACGATTTCGGATGGAGCGATGATTTCCAATGATTATTGTTGTTGTTTCTGATCTTGCATATTTAATTACGTGCGAGTGATCGCCCGTTGAAGTTCAAAGCATAGTCTATTTTATTTTATTATATAGACCACTCGTAAAATTCATACGAAACTACATCCGGGACCCGAGTGGCGTATTTTCCATATCCTCACTAGTGAGGATATCGATGACGTCATTTCCCGCTTTTGCATGGCGTTTTGTGCAAAGCTGCCAAAATGGCGAGCGATAGATTCGTGAAATTCACTGAAGCCAACATGAAATCGTTCACTGAGGAGTAGGAAAATGTTAACACGAAGAAGAAAACTTCATATGACTTAAAATTATTCAAGGAGTTCCTTGCAAGTGAAGACGAAAGGAGTGAAATTCGGGAAGTCCAGCCACCGAGCTGCAAGAGTTCGCGATAAAGTTTGTGCTTTTGTCTTTTGTCTATATAATAAAAAGAAAATTACACGGTGGCTTGAAGATATGAATTTTTTTTCTCGTGGTTAAAACAATATTTTACTCACTCGCTGCGCTCGTTCGTAAAATATTGTTTTTACCACTCGAAAATAAAATTCATATCTTCGCGCCGCCGTGTAATATCCTCTATTTATTTAACCCAAAACATTGAAATAAAAGAATATTTTTTTATTTAACGTATATAAATTTTACTTTAAAATAGAACTCAAGCCAAGCCGAAAATAAGTCGGCGAATACGTAAAAGTAAGTTTATGTTGGCGGCACAAGATAGATTTCAATCCGACAGTAAACGTAAAATCAGCTGAACGAACAGAGAACGAAAGTAAATTCGCCAGTCACAGACATTATTGGTTTGATTTTCGTGAATTATAATCAAATCTTATATTGTAACCGTTGATAAATGAAAATAAAATGAATGAACATAGAACAAACGGAACTTTTTAGTCACAGTACCCTGCAACGATGTTTCCAGGTCAGTTGTTCATTCATCAAGGTATTTGGTAATGATATCGCTCCAGCAGTAGAACAAAAGGAGCCATCGGGGCCGTATTTTTTTCGAACTACGGTATCGTACAAGTACAAAGAAACAAGTGAAATGTGCGACATGCAGATTTGCCGTGTTTTAGATTTGACGTCACATCCAAAAACTCGACCCATTCCACTTATTATAGGTCGTGATACAAAATGGCGGCGATTTTGGTGCGATTTTCCGTACTTCAACAGGGCACAAAAAATAGAGGATTTTACCAAATCAAAAATTTTTTGCTTAATCATGCTCAACAAAATGTGGTCATTTTTTTAGCGATAAAAACTTTTTGGGGTTAGGTGCACTTCAAGGCCTCCTCCTCTGCCCCCCCCCCCCCCCCTCCCTCCTGCCCTCCTGGTAATTTTCAAAGTCAAATTTCTGGGGTAGGTGATCTGGGGGCGATCGTCGGAGTTTTGGAAAATATCCCCTAAAAGATACCAGAATCGTGTTTTGTGGGCGTGGCTTGAATTAATTTTCAACCCTAAAAGGTTCCAATTCTAAGAAAAAGCTAGTTTTTGACATATTTTTTTCCCGATAATATCCTAAAAGGTACCGGAATAACTCTAACGGTCATCATAACGGGAGTAGGTGCTATCTTCTAAAGCTTCCAATCCCTGAATTTTGAGGCTCGATTTCGCTGAAACTTAATAGAAATACTGTCGGATGATGGAATTATGATTGTCGTTTTACTGGCAGATCGCGATTTACAGGTGATACTTCAGCTACTAAAGTTCAGGGAATTGCAGACAAACTGAATTTTTGTGTCCAAGTTTTCAGCTTGAGAAGCGTCCTTAATTAAATGATTGAATTATCTAGTGGTAAATCATAACCTCTTTTGTGATGCAACAAGTCTGGCTGAAAGTTATTCGGCTTCTAAGTGAGTAAAAATGTGAAAGTTAGACTTTGAAATGTTCGATCTTTTTTAAGGCTTTTTTGTAATTCCGCTTCTGTTACATCACAGTACAGAATACCATGTTTACCTCCCTCGCTTATCAATTCCTGAAATTCTATATCGGCGACAAAAAATTGGACACAAAACTAAAATTGTAGTTTTTCCCTTATCCGAAGATCATACGAGGCAATAATGTGTTCAACAATGTGTACCTTTGAAAGCTGTGAATCTAATTATGATAATTCGCTACATTCCGGTGCACGTGCCGTAAAACTACGAACAATAACGTGGTAATTAATCCCGTAAATAATTTATTCAATAAATTATTAGACCGTAACAAAATAATCTTCTCGTGAATGTTTCGCGTATTGTCGTCATCAGTCAGCATCAGTCAGCACGGTTCGTACATACTCTTACGAAATTGTTCATTAATATCATCTTACGTACTGCATTGCGTAATTTTGCAGATACTTGTTTTCAAACAACATTACATATCTACCTGACAGAGTGTTTGCCAATCTGATAAATCTACGGAGACTGTAAGTGAAACTAAGCAAACTGCACTGCAAACATTGCGTGGGTTAATATATATTCATTGAAAATGAAACATAAATTAATTATTTAACTTAAACATAATTGTTGATTATTATCGTCTTACGTATTGCATTACGTAATTTGCAGAGATTTGCCTTCAAACGCCATTACATATCTACCTGACAGAGTGTTTGCCAATCTGGTAAATCTAAAATGGCTGTAAGTGAAGCGTAGCGTACTGCACTGCAAATCTTGCATGGGTTAATATATACTCATTGAAAATGAAACATAAATTAATCATTTAACTGAAACATAATTGTTAATTATTATCGGAGGTCATGGGTTCAAATCCCGTTGAAGCCAGAATTTTTTTCTGGCTTAAAAATTGCAATTGCTTAAATTGCATTCACAACTGCGATGATCATATCATTTCATTCATTCATTAAACATATAATTGTTATTTATTATCGTCTTACGTATTGCATTACGTAATTTGCAGATATTTGCATTCAAACGCCATTACATTTCTACCTGACAGAGTGTTTGCCAATCTGATAAATCTAGAAGAGCTGTAAGTGAAGCGTTATATAATAAGCGCACTGCACTGCAAGCCTTGCATGGGTTAATATATACTCATTGAAAATGAAACATAAAGTAATTATTTAACTTAAACATAATTGTTAATTATTATCGTCTTACGTATTGCATTACGTAATTTGCAGAGATTTTTCTTCAAACGCCATTACCTTTCTACCTGACATAGTCAGTTTGCGAATCTGATAAATATGTATTATCTGTACTGAGAGAAACGTACTGCACTACACTGAAAACCTTGCATGGGCTTATACTAATTCATAAATGAAACCAAATATAATAATTTAACTTAAAAATAAAACAATATTATTATCGCCAGCGTCATTCCACACTTAAAATGCTGAAAAAAATTTGGCTTGCAGCCTTTTTGTTTGATGATTTCACTGAACACCAACACCAACTCCCAAAATGTTGGCTATTTTCCTAGCAAAAGCCGTGATACTACCTTAAAATATAATGATAAATATAATGCCATTAGATTCTTTAGATAGTTATAAGGAAGCTTAATATAGCCACAACAAGTTCAGCTTGAAGCTCAAAAGAACTCACCAGGCTCCGCGAAAAAACAACCCAATGGCTCGCAATGCAGGCTGGAACTTTGGCTTGAGGCCTCCGCGCACATACATTGCACAATTGCTTTGCGTTGAAGAGAAAAGTTGTTTGAGTCGCCATATAGAAGTTGATAATCGATAATCGATTAAAAGCTGCTCCGTTTGCTTCGCTCACTCCGGCAGCAATAAACACATAATAATAATAATAATAATAATAATAATAATAATAATAATAATAATAATAATAATAATAATAAAACTAGAAAAAAGAAAACAAATGAGATTAATTTATAATTTATTGCATCAATTAATAATCATAAATAAGTTTACAGCCCATCGACAGAGCGAGCGAACGAGCGAGTGAAAATTTGCATCTCAGCGTTCCAGAGCTAAATTCGTTTCATTACATTCACTCGTAAAAATGAAACCTTATATAATAATTTCACTTGAACAAAATTTTTAGTTATTATCGTCCTACAGTATGTGGTCCGTAATTCCTGCCGGCCCTAATTCCGGCCACTTTTCGTTCATCGCGTATTTTTCCATTGGAAAACGAACTCTTTCGAAGAAACGACTCTTTCTTAAGATGAATTGATCTATTTCCTTTCGTAATCTTGCTTGGTGGCTTTCCTGTTATTGTTCATGAAGTGAATTTTAGGTAGAAGAATTTTAGGTAGATGAATTTGTTTTGTCCAACATCCATTAGTTTACGGCCCCTCAAATTACATGAGGGTTATATTTAGAATTTCCATTTCGCTTTATTTGTCCATTAACAGAGGTAATTTTTGATTTGAAATATATAGAATGAATGATCTTTTTGCCAGACCAAAAAAATTATCTTAGGTTGAATATCTGTCTAAAATTACGAACCAAATATTTCGATGTGTTTTTAGGTCGAGGTCCTAATTGCGGCCACCGGCCTCGCACAAAACCTCTTGTCAGACCTTCCCGCCATGGCCGGCGCTTGAATAACGTGCACTTATTTCGGTGACATCCTAAAACAAGTTCTCTTGGTATAATTCGCCTTTTCATTTTTATATCGATATGGATGAAAGATGAATAAAAGTAACGGGAAGTTATACCAGGTTGGTCTGTGAATTGTTTTGTGCATACATTGGTAGGCTTTTCGTTGTGGCCGGAATTTGTTATTTTATTTTTTATGTAATAGGATGAATTAGGACTCATTGGCCGGAATTAGGGCAGCCAAAGCGAACCTCTATTTTCGATACTACAAGATTATCGATAAAGAACAAAGGCTGTTGCTTTTACATGTGCTAGGTAAATATAGTGTCTGTGCAATAATTATCAGGGGGGGGGGTTGAAAATGTGCTTCATGTAGGAAAATATTGGGTAATACCCCCTCCTAAAAAGTGAATTTAGATATTGCTCCATCCCCCCTCTGATCAGTCAGAAATTATGAATGACCACCACTCCCCCCCCCCTTTATAGTAGCTCCTGAGTGATACGTGGTTAAATAAAGTATCTATCTAAGTATCTATACATGCACCTGTGATCAGGTGATTAAGATCTTATAACAGAAAGAAGAGCTCCTACTACATGTTTACTTGTTGGACATCCGCGTCTGGAACAAACATCACCTCCGTAGTAATGTTCAACATAGCCATGTGTTATGAGGGCTTATGAACTAATGGGTTTATGGGATACCGTAACTGTAAACAGCTTGTTAGGGACATTTGCAACCTTATAGAGAATAATAGACTATCATATTGCAACGGATTGAATTTGAATTTGCAGTTCAGTCACAGCTAACCGAACATCGAGCCATTCAGTGGGAACTATTGGCGGATCTAGAGGGGGGACCCGGGTCCCCCTTCGTGGGTGAAAATACTTATGGCCCGAAAGCCTCGTCTGGTTCCCCCCCCCCCCCCCCCCCCCTCCCTCCTGGTAATTATTGCACAGTCCCAAGTTTCAGCTCAAGGCAGTTCTTCCAATGCGAGAATTACACGTTCGTGTCTTTTCTGGCCGGAATTAGGACCACATACTGTACTTATTCCATTACGTAATTTCTAGAGATTTGTTTTCAAACGCCATTACATATCTACCAGACAGAGTGTTTGCCAATCTGAAAAATCTAGGGTTTACAGTCATTGAATGAAAAGCTCTTACGAGCACCTCTTGAATGTTATATAATACTAATTTATGCATAAGGACAGTAGCTTGGTACACGTTGTACAGTCGCAAGTTCGTTGGCTTTGCAGGCAGATGGCCCGGGTTTGATTTTCACCAACGTTTTTCTTTCTTTTTTTTAACGACTTTTTTTTTTACAATTTTTCAGATTAATGTTCTTTCTACTTTTTTATGAATCTATTACAGACGCAATCATACAATTGGTATAAAGCAAATTAAACGACATATATGGACTGTCCTGAAACCCGGGCCTGAAATTGTCGAAGTCCCCGCAGAGTTCGTACGCAGTTCCGCGCTTTTAAAATTTTCAATGATCTGATCTGTTTTCCGGAAGTCAAGTATTCTCTAAGGTCATTTCTTCTATTTGGAATTCTTACAAACTATAATTCGAACCATTCGAAGAGTCATTCGAAGAAGTTTTATTCAAGCCATAAGCTTTGAGCATACGGTAATCAAGGTATCTCTATGTTAATTTTGAGCCCAATGATCGGTGTGTCGAAGTCGTCAACTGGTTAGGGATTTGGCTTCAAAAAAAAAGTTCGTCTTTGAGTCGCTGATTCAAATCCCAGAATTGTGCAAACGAAAAATTAAATCAATAAATCACTAAATAAAATAATAATTTTAAAAAGAGACATTTAAAATTTAATGCATAAATTAATATTCATCAATTGAAGTTTACAGCCCATCGACCGAGCGAGCGAGTGAAAATTTGCATATCAGTTTCCACAGCTGAAACCTAAATTAATTATTTAATTTAAGGCCACGCAGGACCCTTGTTCATGAATGAATTTTTGAGTCAAATTTCTGGGGTAGGTGCCCGTGGGGCGGGGGAAGACTACGATATAAAAGTGGCGGGGGTGATCGTCGGAGTTTTGGAATATCCCCTAAAATATACCAGAATCGTGTTTTATGGGCGTGGCTTGAATAAATTTCCACACCTAAAAGGTACCAATTCTAAGAAAAAACTAGTTTTTGACATATTTTTTCCCGATAATATCCTAAAAGGTACCGGAATAACTCTAACGGTCATCATAACGGGGGTAGGTGCTTTTTCTAAAGCTTCCAATCTCTGACTGAAGTTTGAGGGTCGAAACATTATTCGCCTTCTAAGTGATGTGAAAGTTAGACTTTGAAATGTTCGATCTTTTTTTAAAGGCTTTTTGTAATTCCGCTTCTGTTACATCACAATACAAAATACCATGTTTACCTCCCTCGCTTATCAATTCCTGAAATTCTATATCAGCGACAAAAAATTGGACACAAAATTGCAGCTTTTCCCTTATCCGAAGATCATACGAGGCAATAATGTGTTCAACAATGTGTATCATTGAAAGCTGTGAATCCAATTATGATAATTCGCTACATTCCGGTGCACGTGCCGTAAAACTACGAACAATAACGTAGTAATTAATCCCGGATTTATTGAATAAATAATAATTATAATAATAATAATATTAGAACGTAAGAAAATAATCTTCTCGTGAATGTTTCGCGTATTGTCGTCATCAGTCAGCATCAGTCAGTACGGTTCGTGCATACTCTTACGAAATTGTTCATTAATATCGTCTTACGTACTGCATTGCGTAATTTTGCAGATACTTGTTTTCAAACAACATTACATTTCTACCTGACAGAGTGTTTGCCAATCTGATAAATCTACGGAGGCTGTAAGTGAAACTAAGCAAACTGCACCGCAAACATTGCGTGGGTTAATATATACTCATTGAAAATGAACATGAATTAATTATTTAACTTAAACATAATTGTTAATTATTATCGTCTTACGTATTGCATTAGGAAATGTGCAGAGATTTGTCTTCAAACGCTATTACCTTTCTACCTGACAGGGTCAATTTGCGAATCTGATAAATATGTATTAACTGTACTGAGAGAAACGTACTGCACTGCACTGAAAACCTTGCATGGGCTTATACTAATTCATAAATGAAACCAAATATAATACTTTAACTTAAAAATAAAACAATATTATTATCGCATGCGTCATTCACACTTAAAATGCTGAACACGTTTGGCTTGCAGCCTTTTTGTTTGATGATTTCACTGAACACCAACACCAATTCCCAAAATGTTGGCCATTTTCCTAGCAAAAGCCGTGATACTACCTTCAAATATAATGATAAATATAATGCCATTAGAGTCTTCAGATAGTTAAGGAAGCTTAACAAGTCCACAACAAGTTCAGCTTGAAGCTCAAAAGAACTCACCAGGCTCGGCGAAAAACAACGCAATGGCTCGCAATGCAGGCTAGAACTTTGGCTTGAGGCCTCCGCGCACATACATTGCGCAATTGCTTTGCGTTGAAGAGAAAAGTTGTTTGAGTCGCCATATAGAAGTTGATAATCGATTAGAAGCTGCTGCGTTCGCTTCGCTCACTCCGGCAGCAATAAAAATAATAATAATAATAATAATAAACTTAGATAAACATTTAAGGATAAAAATTAGCAAGAAAAGTTTAACACAACGTTTCGATGTCTCCATGACATCATTTTCAAGTGACAAAATAATTTTTTTTTCAAACTGTTTAATATATACAGTGTGAGGTGGTAAAGCATAACAATAAGTAACGTAATTAGCATTGTGCACGGTAACTATATATATTTGTCTAAACAAATAGTTTTGCGCGGATGGAGTCCGATTGCGTGTTCAGGTTGGACTTCTTCTTCAGCAACTGAATTCCGATGTTCGTCAATACGTTGGTGTAGCCGACATACTCTGCATCGCACAGATCACCTTGATAATTGTACACTACGCATTGTTGGTTTGGCATTTACACCAACGTATTGACGAACACCGGTATTCAGCAATTGGAAAGCATTTAAAGAACGACCACGGCATTAAAACCATCGGCGACCTTACTAGTAACTTTTCCGTCCTCAAGAAATGCAACGGAAAACTAGACCGTTTAATTTATGAGATGTTGTTCATAAAGAAGAAGAAGCCCAACCTGAACACGCAATCGGACTCCATCCGCGCAAAACTATTTGTTTAGACAAATATATATAGTTACCATGCACAATGCTAATTACGTTTCTGATTGTTATGCTTTACCACCTCACACTAAATATATTAGACAGTTTGAAAACAAACATTATTTTGTCACTTGAAAATGATGTCATGGAGACATCAAAACGTTGTGTTAAACTTTCCTCGCTAATTTTCATCCTTAAATAATAGTAAACTAGGAAAAAAGGAAAAAAGGAGATTAATTTATAATTTTATTGCATAAAGTTATATTCTTAAATTACATTAAATTACATCCCATCGACCGAGCGAGCGAGCGAGTGAACATTTGCATATCAGTTTCCACAGCTAAACTCGTTTCATTACATTCACTCGTAAAAATGAAACCTTAAATAATAATTTCACTTGAACAAAATGTTTAGTTATTATCGTCCTACAGTATGTGGTCCGTAATTCCGGCCGGTCCTAATTCCGGCCTCTTTTCGTTCATCGCGCATTTTTCCATTGGACAACGAACTCTTTCGAAGAAACGACTATTTCTTAAGATGAATTGATCTATTTCCTTTCGTAATCTTGCTTGGTGGCTTTGCTGTTATTGTTTAAGAAGTGAATTTTAGGTAGAAGAATTTTAGGTAGATGAATTTGTTTTGTTCGACATCCATTAATTTACGGCGCCTCAAGTTACATGCGGGTTATATTTAGAATTACCATTTGGCTTTATTTGTCCATTTTGGTTTGAAAATACATAGAATGAATGATCTTTCTGCCAGACCAAAAAAATTATCTTTTAGGTTGAATATCTGTCTAAAATTACGACCCAAATATTTCGATGTGTTTTTAGGTCGAGGTCCTAATTCCGACCACCGGCCTCGCACAAAACCTCTTGTCAGACTTTCCCGCCATGGCCGGCGCTTGAATACCGTGCACTTATTTCGGTGACATCCTAAAACAAGTTCTCTTGGTATAATTCGCCTTTTCATTTTTATATCGATATGGATGTTTCACTGAACGGGTTTTTACTGAACGGGTTTCACTGAACGGGTTTTTAACTTTTTACTTTTTTACCGGCTTAGACAGAAGTGAATGAATATACAGCGCGGCGCTGTATTTTCAATTCCCTCAAAAGTCAAACAAAAACCTTTCAACAATCATAATCACTGGGAAAATTGCTTCAATGTATTCTTCATTGCACGAGTAGAAACTTCGTTTTCGGATAAAAATCTCATTTTCGCGGAATACTAAATGTAAAACCAACTTGCATCACAAAAACGGTACTAAACAGTGAAAAACTTACTTACCTTCTATAATGACAATACATGCAATTATTTGCCACGTCTTCTCTCATGTTACATGAAAATAAAGGTGTACGCTCAATAATTTAAAACATTGTACGAAGGGACGTGAAATAGCCACTAATCTGACTAATCAAAGCGAACGTTTTGGTACTCACCATAGACACAATAAAGAAGCAAATTGATAGCTCAAATTCACTTTCCTGACAGTGTCTTTTGTAGAAGAAAAATACACATTTAGTTAGTAACCTTGCTTGATAAGAAGTGCAGACAAAAGGCAACAAAAAATTACGTAAGTTTTTTTATACCTTCCTGAAAATAAAAGCCCCAGCAAAATTTCGACAAATTCCATCAGCGAAGGTTTGTAAACAACACGGGCTATCTTCTTTCTTTTAAAAACCTGTTTGTGATAATGTCCCACAACGTCTCTCCAGCTTTTCGAAACTGGTTTTCAGAACTCCCAAGGGACCGATATCCGCCGTCCTAATTGGTCAACAGCCAATTTGGTTACTCCCGTGGGAAATACACACGCATCGTGAAAATAACTAGGGATGCCCTTGGCATCCCTAAAAAGCTCAGTTGGGTTGCCTTCCGATTCGTTTCTCTTGGTAGAAACGTCACCATTTGCACCTCAATACACTGCTGAAATCGTTCATGGATCTCAGGATTGTAATGCTGCTGTTTGTATATCCCAGCTCTACCAAGACAATCCCATATAAAATTTCTGCCCAAAGAAGAATTATGTCTGGAAGTGGCGGCCCACCAAGGTTCGGTTCATGTATATAAACATTTGCACGAGCGTGACGAATTTTTGGTTCGAAGACTGACAAAGCCGTTCATGTTTACACGCTTTTTTGTGGGCTTATAAAAACACTGAGGTATTAAAAAAAAATTTCCATGTGTGGAATTTCCTTTTCGGTTTTGTTGCCGTTTTTCATGGCATTAAGGTTTAGCATTTAAAAATTATTATCATTTAACCAAATCCTTAATTGTTCTGTCCGGGTACTATGTATTATATTTGAATCAAGTTAATTACAAAAAAAAACTAAAACAATTGCAATAAAGATATTTTATTTTAAAAAATAAGATCTTCAGGTTCGTGTTGTGCTACATTTTATGATGAATTGTGTAAAGAATATGGATTACATTTACACAAAAATATTTATATTGAAAATGAAGATGAAATAAGAAAAAAGTTATATCATTATATAATTAAAAAATTATTTTGCAATTTTTATTTAAAATTTAAAAATTATGAAACAGATAAATTGGTTGAATCAGATGAAATGGTAAAAAGTTTAAGTGTATTAATTAAGAAAAATATAAAATTTGCATATTCACATAAATATTTACCAAATGAACAAAATATGTTTTATTGTTATATTGATGAAGAACCTGAGGTGAACTAAAGATGCGATGTGATTAACTACAAACTGCAATTAACTAAAGCCGCAATTAACCTAAGGCGAAAAACACAAAATGAAGAAAAATTTCTTGATTTAGTGTGTTCCTTTAAAAAAAAAATTATATATATATATAGTATGGAGAATATTATTTGTAAATTAAATATTATTTGTAAATTAAATAAAAAATCAAGAGGAAATGAAATATTTCTAATTGATGAATATAAATATCAAAATACTAGTATTTATGATATAATGTATGATAATTATCAAGCAATAACTAATTGTCGATGTCCACATCATTTAATTGATCTTCTTGTTAAAAATTATAATTACAAAGTTATGATGAAATAATGAGAATTAAATATGAATTATATTTAAATTAAGTTAATTCAAAAAATAAATTAATATATTTAATTTTTGAAAAATCAAAAACAACTGAAAAATAAAAAGAATTTAGCTATTTTATTCAGAAAAGTAAGATCTTCAGATTCATGTTGTGTTTCATATTATATTGAATTATGGTAAAGATTATGATATAGATTTAATGTAAAAAATGAAAATATAATATTAAATAAATTACATAATTATATAATTGATAAAATATTACATAAATTATATTTAAAATTAATAAATTTTGAAAATGAAATAGATGACGCAGATACAATATCTGATTTAACTGATGAATTACATGATATTGTTGTTGAATTATCTTATGAAATTGGTTATGACTTGAGTTTTGATAATCCACATCAATGAGCTTTATGATAGATAAAGGATTTTATGTTTCGGTCGCAAGGTGTTTCCGTTAGATTAAACCACATTACCGGCGGTTAATTTAGGTTACTTGATTCTTTCCTTAACGTAACAATACCTGGAAGTCAAGGGCAGATATAAACTGTACTATCTTGTAATACAGGCACTTTTAGTTTGAACTCTACGTGAGCAAGATCTCAAGAAAAAGTTTTACATCCTCTCCTCGTGGAACAAGTTTCCGTTTAATCTAACGGAAACAACTTGCGACCGAAACATAAAAGCCTTTATCTATCATAAAGCACATTTATGTTTTCTGATCGGCATTTTCTTAAACGGTGAGCCAGTGACTAATAAAAATACTAGAATTGTGTTGGGTAAATATTGGCCACGCAAGTGGCCGCGTTTATTGATTTACTAAATCAAGTTGTTTTAAGAATTTAACTATGGACTTAAAGTGCGTGAGGTGCCCAGGACGCGCCAAAGCCCTTCTTTGCGAAAAGGAGGGCGGCACCCCACGCACGGACCACTGGCTCACTGGATGTGGGAAAACTACGACGTGTCAGGGTATGAGTCTGCTTTGACGATAGCCGCCCTTTTCCGCAGCCCTTGCACGAGGAAAAGGACGGGATTACGTCTTTAGTAAAATCACAATAATATAAGCAAAATAACTTTTGAATCGTTGTTTTTTCCCCGCAGCCCTTGCACGCGGGAAAACAAACAACGTCGAAACTCTACTATAGTATAAAAACAAAGACTATTATTGGATTAAGTGCTTTTCCCACAGCCCGTGCACGTGGGAAAAACGTCGAAACTCCGCTACAATATAAGCAAACTGTATTATTCGATTAGGCGTTTTTTCCCGCAGCCCTTGCACGTGGGAAAAAACGTCGAAATCCCTATACTAAACACTGTAAAAGCAATTTATGGGAAAGACGTGTCAGGGTCCCTTGCTGCTGACCCGTGTTTCCCTGGTCGTATTGAGAATGACCGGGTTCGATTTCGTAGATAGTGAGCCACTGGTTATCGAGGTTCGCTGCCTGGAGAGGAGAACTGTATCCTTGTCTAGCCCCTGAGGAATCAGCCCCCCCGTTGTGAGCAAGATCTGGGCTTAGGCCTACTTGCGCCCTACGTTTTCTTCGGCACCGGGGGACGAACAGTACCCAAAACTTGTCTTTTCGACTGCGAGACAATCAAGAGTTTTAATCCTGACGTAGTGATTTTGGAGTTAGGATCTAATGATTCGAAGTCACGAATGCAAGCAAAATATTGTATGCCAGATCCTACATAGAGCAATTTCTCCTCGACCTTCCTACAATATAGACGTTGATAAATTCAACAAATACCTAAAAACAGTTATCAACGACATTCCTAACGCACGCTATTGGCGTCATCGTGGCATGCTTTTGCCATCACAAAACATTATTGCCGCGGACGGAGTTCATTTAAACGAACATGGGCAATATTTGCTATATCGGAGTTATCGCGGGGCTGTTATTCAAGCCCTTAAACTTCTAGACATCGGAATAACAATATAGTGCTGTTTTTCTAGTATAATGTGGGAATGATATACTTCCATATATTAGTTATTATATGAGCAGTGTCTTGTGCCTTTGTATGCGATACCGAGTTTCGCCTCGGTTTTTGCCAGCGTTCTGGTTTTAATGCCTTACTCTTACCAGCGTTCTGGTTTTAATGTCTTACTTTTACCAGCGTTCTGGTTTTACGTTTACTTTGCGAGCTTTGTATCGCGCATTGCCAGCGTTCTGGCTTCATTATGTCAACATGACTGAGCTTGGCCTCAGTTTTTACCAGCGTTCTGGTTTTTCTATCGGTCACTCTCCCTATAGTGCATTACTTTGCGGCGGCTTCATTGCCTGCCATTTGCACTGGGACAGTCACTGTCACAGTAGCTATCCGATAGAGTTATTTTAATTGCATTATGAGACAAGGCATTTCTCTTACACTGCGTAATTAAAGCACTTGCACGTGGTTCTCTCTACGTTTTTTGCCGTTTTAAGCCTAAGTGTGTATTCCATGCCTGCTTCTTTTACAAATAGTATGCCGCCGAGACGTAACAGACGAAATATAGAAGCTCCAGCTCCGGCTATAGCTGAGGAAGAACCCCGTCCGGCGAAGAGAGGACGTAAAGGCAAAAAGAAAACCACAACTCCTGCCGCCCCTACAAACAGCGATGTTTCAAGCGCGGAGCAAACCGGCGTGGAGCCATTACAGGAGTTTATGGCTCAACTTCCCGCCTTAATCTCAACCGCCGTTACCGAGGGACTCCGAGTAGCAGGATCGGTATTCTGGCGGACCCTCCGCTCCCTGAACAACTAGACCCAGTGGAAGTCAATGCCACTTCAATTTCAGGTGTCGATGGCGCAATTCGCTCAGTTGTAGACAACATTACAGGTGAGCGGGATCCAGTTGACAAACCTACGTCAACATTCACTTCCATTTCTGTTCCACTGGCGGGCCGTGTGCCAGAAAAGATCAAGTCCAAAATATGGGCGGATGAGTACGTAGATTTTGCGCGCCTTCTGACCACCGAGACGGAGGGCACGCAATATAGCTTTAAAGTTAACGGCTCTTCAGGGTCATCTCCCGTGTTAAGCTTAGAGCCAACGCACAAATTACGACCTATCACTCGGGTCGAACAATGGCAAACTGCCTTTGAGGTGTTTCGTTGCAGTATTCACCGAGCGCTCCCCGCAATCTGCTCCGGCCCTAATGAAGTATGGTGCTGTCATTAGGGAACTTGCTTTGCACTCGGCAAATTGGAAATTTTATGATGAAAATTTCCGTCAAATGCGCCAAAAGTGCCCCATTCCCTGGGACAATATTCACTCGGAGCTTTGGTTGCGCGCTCAGTATACCGCGAAAAATAACAATCAAAGCACGCACGCCCCCTTTCGCTCTCCTTCCACCACGGGCCCAAACTTCAATTTTCGTTCCTTTCCCAAGGGATATTGCTAGCGATTTCACAACGGCGCAACTTGCTCGGGGCCCAATTGTTCCTTCAAGCACCAATGCTTTAAATGTGGAACGGGATCTCATCCCGCTTCCCGTTGTCTCAGACAGTATGCACGGGACGGCAGAAGAGACCCTCCCAAAACCGGGAATACAGCAACCACCACAAACCCTACAAACCCTACAAAGCAATGAATATCGAGTTTATTTGCAAGGCTATCCAAGCAGAACGTTCCATCACATATGCTACAACTGACGATGCCGTTCGCATCATCAAAAGTCTGGAAAGGGTTGCGCGTTATCCAAAACAGACATCAAAAGCGCATTTCGGATAATTCCGGTCCACCCATCTGACCATCACATTCTTGGCATGCATTGGGAAGGAAATTATTATTACGATAAAGCCCTGCCAATGGGATGTGCCAGCTCATGTAAGATATTCGAAACATTTAGCACTTCCCTTGAATGGATAGCCAGAAATAAACTCGGTATTCACCACATAATACACATCTTAGACGACTTTCTGATAATAGAACCCTCGATAACGGAGTGTAAGGTTAGCCTGGATAAATTTCTAACATTTTGTTCTACAATAGGAGTCCCAATGGCCCCCGAAAAAACTGTGGGTCCTGCACACGTTTTAACATTTGCAGGGATTGAGCTTGACACCGTTAAACTCGAAGCCAGGTTGCCAATAGATAAAGTACAAAAGTGTCATTCGTTACTAACAAGCGCTTTAACACGCGACAAGATGACCTTACGCGAGATTCAATCCCTCATAGGCGTCTTAAATTTCGCTTGTCGTTGGGCTGATTCCTCAGGGGCTCGACAAGGATACAGTTCTCCTCTCCAGGCAGCGAACCTCGATAACCAGTGGCTCACTATCTACGAAATCGAACCCGGTCATTCTCAATACGACCAGGGAAACACGGGTCAGCAGCAAGGACCCTGACACGTCTTTCCCATAAATTGCTTTTACAGTGTTTAGTATAGGGATTTCGACGTTTTTTCCCACGTGCAAGGGCTGCGGGAAAAACGCCTAATCCAATAATACAGTTTGCTTATATTGTAGCGGGGTTTCGACGTTTTTCCATGTGCACGGGCTGTGGGAAAAGCACTTAATCCAATAATAGTTTTTGTTTTTATACTATAGTAGAGTTTCGACGTTGTTTTTTTTTCCGCGTGCAAGGGCTGCGGGGAAAAACAACGATTCAAAATTTATTTTGCTTATATTATTGTGATTTTACTAAAGACGTAATCCCGTCCTTTTCCTCGTGCAAGGGCTGTGGAAAAGGGCGGCTATCGTCAAAGCAGACTTATACCCTGACACGTCGTAGTTTCCCACATCCAGTGAGCCAGTGGTCCGTGCGTGGGGTGCCGCCCTCCTTTTCGCAAAGAAGGGCTTTGGCGCGTCCTGGGGCACCTCAAGTCCATAGTTAAATTCTTAAAACAACTTGATTTAGTAAATCAATAAACGCGGCCACTTGCGTGGCCAATATTTACCCAACACAATTCTAGTATTTTTATTAGTCACTGGCTCACCGTTTAAGAAAATGCCGATCAGAAAACATAAATGTGCTTTATGATAGATAAAGGCTTTTATGTTTCGGTCGCAAGGTGTTTCCGTTAGATTAAACCACATTACCGGCGGTTAATTTAAGTTACTTGATTCTTTCCTTAACGTAACAATACCTGGAAGCCAAGGGCAGATATAAACTGTACTATCTTGTAATACAGACACTTTAAGTTTGAACTCTACGTGAGCAAGATCTCAAGAAAACGTTTCCCACCGCCGATCCCCCGACACCTCCTTTACGTTTCTTTTGCCTCTCTTGTGGTACACTTTACTTCCTGTTTGCGTGTGGCGCGTCCTGGGGCACCTCACGCAGTTTAAGTCCATAGTTAAATTCTTAAAACAACTTGATTAGTAAATCAATAAACGCGGCCACTTGCGTGGCCAATATTTACCCAACACAATTCTAGTATTCTTTGTTAGTCACTGGCTCACCGTTTAAGAAAATGCCGATCAGAAACATAAATATATTTAAGATAATTCTAGCGATTCTCATGATGATTAATTTTTTAAAAACTAAAAATTACAAAATGTATTTTACAACAAGTTTATTACTCAAAAAACACAAAATGAAGAAAAATTTCTTGATTTAGTGTAATTTATGAACAATAATGATTCACCCATTTTCCATTTATTTTTTCAGCCTAGTTGCAATTACCTTTTTCTTTTTTAGGATTAGGATGTGTCCAGAATTTCTTTGAAAATAAACTTGTTTTTGTATTAAATGTACCTTTAGCTATATCACCAGACCAATATTTTTTAAATTTTTATCAACACCGGAAGATATGTATAAATATCTTGCGCTTGTTTAAAGCCAGGTATTTTACTTCCAATTTTATCGTTTAATGTTTTCACCAATTCCTCTTCCAGTTTTTTGTTTAACAAATTTTGTTTTTGTAATTCCACATTCTGCACATTTACATTTCATCATATTTCTTCCATTTTTAGTAACCACATATTTTTCTGAACCTTTTACACATTCTTTTGTTTCACACAATAAGACAACTTGTTGGAACTTGTTCTCCTCGTATATAATTATGTTAGATTAAAATAAGAAATAAGAAATCCCTCATTATATAAAGCATTTGTTAAACTTAATGGTTTGAATATTTGGTATAATGTTTTACCCTTATTTCTTTCATTGATGAAATATAAACAATAATAGCCACATAAAACTGAATATTTATGTTGATATTGACTTTTGTTATAAATTATATTTTAATTGAGTTGTTTTAATTCTTCCGAATAACTCATACCAAAACTGTCAAAATATTCAATTAACTTAGGCTTATTATTAACAACAACCCAATGAGTGCCAGAATTTTGAAGATCATCAAGATTAATAATATAAAATCCATTTTTTTTTTTTTCAGAAATTTCTTCTCTTGAAATAACTTTATTGAATTTTTGTATTTTCAAATATTTAATACAATTAAATAAATCAAAATTTGTTAATGGAGTTAATTTTTTTTTTACCTCCATATCTAGTTGTTTTTTTTTAGGCCAATTAACAATGAATGGAGGTGGTATACCAATTCTTGGTGTTCCTTTTCCATGACTGATAGGAGGTGGCATTTCACCCATTCTTGGTGCTCCTTTTCCTGCTTGCAGACCCCTATGGGGTCCTTCTTTACGAAATATATGAATTTGAGCTTGTGAAATAGTTAATTGAATACCTTCATTATTTGCTTTTGCTTTATTAAATTTCTTAACTTGTCTTTCTGTAAGAAATAAATTAATATTTCCATTATTTTTAATTTTATGTTTGGTTATTAAAAAATTAACTTCAGAACTATTTTTTTTTTGTTCTCATTAGTTTTGTTTGTTGTCCATCTGATAATGAAACTTTTGTAGTATAATATTGCGTCATATATATTATATGATTAGACAATTACTAATTCATTTCCTACTTTATTAATAAGTACCATTTCTTCATATAATACTACTGCATGTACATTGAAGTTTGCAGCTGCATTAGCACTCAATCTGTATCTAAAAATCAATTGTTTTGGATCTCGAGTTACTTTTTTCAGCTTGATAAGATAAATCAAAAAAAAATAAATCCATATAATGAATCATAATTTGTTAAATTTAATTGTGTTCCTGTAGTCATTCTTTCTCATTGCATAACTCATTAAATCATTGAATATCCTTACTTTTGATTCACTATCATACTCAGTTTCGGGATAAAAAATACCATTACCATATTCAAGCCTACATGTTGTTAAATGAGAAGCATTTGCTGCATTGCCATTAATATTATAAGTGTCAAAATCATATGGATTTGTTTATCATACAGTGAATCTTTTGGTGTTAGTTTTGGAACCCATAGAAGAAATATGTCAATAACAACTCTTCCAACATCTGCTGCATTTGCTTTAAAAATATTCATCATCATTTTGTAATTCAATATTAAATTGTAATTGCATTGGAACAAGCATGTTATCTTCAAGTTCCTCAAAGAAACTGTAACGATTAAGAGGTATAATAACATTATTGTTTTTACCACCTTCATTTGCTCTAGCATCAGTTATTGCTCTTGTTAAAAGCCTTCTAGATCAGTGGTATTGAGATAAGTGGTGTGAAAATAATAGGTGATATAGATGGCGCAACTACATCATTCACTAGTAATGATAAGCCATTATAATCCATCAAAATTTTTTCTCGCGCGCGATTGGTCTAAACACGTCACGTGACGCAGCCAAAACTGGGGAATCTCCGGGTGATATTTCCCGAGTGATATTCCCCAGTTTTGAAAATTTGCGTTTCACGTTCGTAGGTTCAGTTTTCGTCTCAAATAAATTGCTGAATTAAATAAAACTGATTGTTTCGAACCGACTAGAAATATTTTTGAACGCCAACATAAATATTTTGATGTTTAACAGCTTGGCCGACCGAGATCTTCCACGGCAAACAGAGCGGCCTTGTGAAAAAATATTTGAAGGATAATAACTACAATAGCCTCCATTTGGCTTCAAAATATGCTCGGATATTTGTCCGCGGACATTATCTGTTCCGAGAAGCTCACAGGTTTCCGAGAGCGAAGCGCGAGGAAAACTGTTCGCTTCTCGGAACAGATAATGTCCGCGGACAAATATCCGAGCATATTTCCTTGCCAAATGGAGGCTATTGTTTATTTATTTTGGAAAGGATGGAATGGATATTATAAGATTATCAATAAATAATTTAAATATACAAAACAATTTTACATTTTGTATTGTATTTGCACATAAATTAAATACTCCGTCTTATATCACTTTTTCAGATTTAAACAATCAAACGATATTCTCAATCAATATTAATGATAAAAAAATTAGTATTTCTAGGATACCAAGCCTCAAACTTCATCATATGTAAGTTCTTATCAAAATAAGAAATTAATGCTGTGGTTTTCTTTATATAATAATGATTTATTCATTTTACATCTTAATAAAGATGGAGCAAATGTACGGGCTTCTTTTGATGCTATTACTCAACCAATAAAAAATATAACATTTAACAATTGGTCTTTTAAAACAAATTTAATTGCATTGAAAACTAATCAATTTTATGATGAAAATGATATTGAACACCAAATTCTACTTAATGAAATTTATAGTGGATTATATGTAGTTTAATCTAATTAATAAATATGACACCAAAGGCGTCTGCAAGCTGGAAACAAAATATAATCAACTTTATTTAATCACATCTCATCATCACTTAATGATCAAGAGGCGCAAGAACTAAAGGCTTATTATAAAAACATATCATCAAAAATGTTGGTGCTAAAAACAAGCTTATAAAAAATGTAAAAAATGGAAAATTATAGCTGATGGATCCTCAATTATTTTTGCTAGTGGTGGTTTAGCTAGTGCTATAGCTACAAGTGGAATTGCGTTAGTTGCTATATCAAGTATTGCTCTTTAAATACAAGGTTATATCAAACATACAAATCTTGATATGAATATTAAATTATGCCAACATGCATACTTATCTTACACACACTTACTAAATGAATTAAAAAACAGTATGAGAACTGGTCATTTAAGTCGTGATAATCTAACATTAACAATGACAAGCATTGATAATATGACTGCTGATAACTGCCCAATTGTTGATAAATATTATAATAAATATGATGAAAAATTTGCTTAATAAATTAAAAAACCTATGGTGATAATTTGATCCCATATATTATTATATTTTTCTAATGTCTTCCTATTTGATGGTAGTTTGAAAAACTTATAAATATTGTGAAAACATCTGTGAAAACATTATGGAGAAGGCAGCACGTGGAAAGTTTGATCCATATCTTGCTATCCTAGACTATCGAAACACACCAACGAAAATTGGCTCTTCCCGGGCGCAAAGGCTGTTCATCAGAAGAACACGCAACTTGCTACCACTGACAAGGAAATTTCTAGAGCCTGAAATACCCCCACACAGGATGTGCAACAGAAGTTAATTAACTCTAGACAAAAACAGGCTTTCTACTACAACCTGAAAGGTAAAGAACTACCTGAGTTACAACCTGGACAGACAGTCACGATGAAGAAACCAAACGAGTCTACTTGGACTGAAGCTGTTTGCAAGAAAATGATGGGTCCTCGTTCCTACGTGGCTGTATCCTGTAATCGCACCTATCGTCGAAATCTCAGACAGCTGAGATCAGTTCCGCCCGCTGAATCCCCGCCAGCAGTTCAGCAACAGCAAAGAGGTACAGCCAGTGAACAAGTACCAACTCAGAATGCATCAGTGATTCTCAAGGCTCTACCCCTGCCCCAGTCGTTCAGCCATCAGCCGAACATTTCAAACTGCCATCCTACTCTACTATTACAAGGAGTGGCCGTACGGTTAAGCCACCAGTCCGCCTTCAGGATTACACACCTTAGGAACTATTCAAGAACCCTTTTAAGGAGACTGTTTATTATTCATTAGATAAGGAACTGTTTTGAGACAATATCTCGTTTTGTTTATAATAGGGAAGATGTTGTGATATTCCTACTTCCGGTATACGTTGTTAATGTTGTACTATTTCATATTTCCGGTACACGTTTGTAGACACGTGACCTCGAACTCTCATGTAACTTGACCATGCGGTTGACAGAGCGATCTTGAGATTAAACATGTCAAACACTGTTTATCCGTATTTGCGTGATGGTAACCAAAATGACCGTCTCTTATTTTTTTTTTTTTTTCGCAAGCAGATCCAAATGAGATATCAAAAACTATTTTTAAAAAAAATCTTGACGCAAATCATTAATCGTGCCCGCTCGCTTTTTCGTTCACGCTTTAGCTCGCTTATTACATTTGTTAAATAAATTTTGCGAAAAAACGATGGATTGCTCACTGCTTAAATAATCTGGGCAATATTCGTCTGTATTCAAAGAAGTGATGTCCATTCCTGTTTTGATCTTCGCAGAAAGGCCCGTTTTAAGATTTGAAGACAAATTCCCCTGAAAGCAGTCGGAAGCATCATTTGATGTTGTTTTTGTTCTCGAGGCGCCGGGCGAAAGAAGGAGTTCACAGCTGATTAAACGTTTTCGCGTTGCTCAGTCATCGTTCGAGATTCGCTATAGGACCACCTGAATATTTCATTGGAGTTATTTCTTTCCATTTTGAGCTCCAGAAAGGCGTTTACCAGTGCTAAGAATGAAAAAGATGTATTGAAAGTGAGGTGTGTTATGGCGGATTAGCTTTCTCAACACTGAATCCTGACAACTTTCCGCCGGAGCATTACCGATCCATGCTCGTCACAGCGAAGAAAAAGCGGAACCTCCCGAAGTCGTCCCTTTCACCTTCGTTTCCCTTCGAAGACACTCGCTTCTTCGCTGTCTCGAAGATTGTTTCGGCTTCCCGCGACATCTTCCGAGTTATAACGAAAATGCCCGAATGCCTCCGAAAAAGTGTCCAAAGGAATGTAAAGGGTGTGACTATATTGCTCATTATATTACACATAATAATAAGTGGAAAACAGGTCAATAAATAGAACTTCTAGTGATAACATTCCGAATTTGGGCGCTGCACGCATGCGTCTTTTGCACAAGTAGCTTTGTAGCTTTATACACATTTTTACTTGGCCCGATTTTTAGCTTTTTAACTTTATAGTCCTATACATAATTGTAAATATTTTAGTTTTAAATTACTCATAATCATAGCATATCTTTTTATTGTAAGGCGCATTTGATCATATTCATATGTTAATTTGCGCCATATAAATACTAAATATTATTATTATTAGTGTACCATAAGGCAAACCGCGACACAAAAAGAAAATATATATACCTTGCGCTGTCACAGTAGTATTTGAAGTGTTGTTTAGAAGCAAAATCTCGTACTTCAATTTTCCATACGTTTTCTTTAAATATAACATCATGGCCGAAAAAAAAGTCGAGTGATCGAGTGATCCATGACAAACACTACCCATACGATGATATTGTGCCACGCAATATATTGCGTTACACAACATAAAAGGAGAAGGAGGACCGTACAAAAATGAAGTTAACTACGACCGCAGACACAGAGTAGTGGATGGAGACCAGCTGTCACCTGGCGACCGTGTATGGATACCAGACCTGAAGGCAAAAGGTACAGTGGTGAATGAACATGAAGCTCCAAGGTCGGTTAGTCATACAGACTCCGAATCGACAAGTGAGAAGAACCCGAAGAATGACGAGAAGAGTGGTGGGAGGTGGTCCTCCAGTCGTATCGCACAATGCGAATCGTGAAACCCTCGAACCACTGGCAACACAAGTTTACGATGTCAGGCATCCCTTCAGCCTCGAGACCAAGCAAGGAAACACCCAGAAGCCCCCTTGTTCCTGAGAGTCAAAACTGAAGTAGATGAGCCTGCCGCAGAATGTAGAATTTCCCAGTCACAGCCAGATAGGCAGCTGACCCCGTATAAGACCTAGAGCAGCCCTTGAGAGACCCCAAAAATACATTGAGGAGTACTAAGATAAGTTAGGACGCTAAGGAACAGTTTACTCGTTGAGTTTAAAACATAGGCACGCAAGGCGTGCGGGAGTTATTTTTTTTTAAACGACGCGCATTCAAGTGTTTTGATACCATCCCATGCAAATATGTGATAAAATTCATGTTGTTTATCCCAAATTAATTATATTTTTATCCTTCTTTTCCCATTTGCATGGATCGTGATAGGTCTATAAGAAGAAAATAAATGCACAGGAGTGAAAATAGGCACTATTTAAACTGAACGCAAAAAATAGCTTATGTAATAGGTTGGGATAAATTATC
Organism: Desmophyllum pertusum; assembly: GCA_029204205.1. NCBI lineage: Eukaryota > Metazoa > Cnidaria > Anthozoa > Scleractinia > Caryophylliidae > Desmophyllum > Desmophyllum pertusum. The sequence goes on along the minus strand of MU825408.1, from coordinate 686,481 downwards.
ACATGAAAAACAAAACTATCATATTACATGGGTTTCGGGAAAAAAAAAAAACAATAGTGTTATATTACATATGTTCGCGAGGAAAACAACAGCATGATCTTATACGCTTGGGAGCAAACAAAGACAAATGCCTGTAGGAAATCGACCCACACAGAAGCATCATAACCATAAATTTTCAGTTTCATTTCTGCAATGTCGCATGGTCCTTTCGCGTGCGCATAACAACGTCAGTATCTGATTGGCTATGGTTAACTTAACTTTGTACCGGTACAAGTGCACAAGCCTAATCAGAACAGAAATACCAGCTCAAAAATTTTTGACCAATTTGACACTTACCGTGAAAACAGCAAAATGTAACAGCAAAGCCTGTACATCGCAGTAGCACAGTAAATTGCACATCTTTCTATAATTAACTTAGGATTGTACAGGTACCAGTATGTAGCTACAGTGAACGCGTTCTAGGAACGGCAAAGTGGAGCACTATAAAAGGAACGCTAAGGGAAGTCAGGGAACGCAAAGTGGAACACTAAAGGAACGCTAATAATGCGTTCCATATATTAAGGGGAACGCGTTCAAGCGATCTGGAAACTAAAGAGAACGTGTTCCAATATTATACAGTAGGTAAAGCGTATTAAACGTCCCGACACCAGATTGTACCGTGTATTATTTGTGTCCCTGAGATCTCAAGTTTTCGGCAGGTCCTTGCCATCTAAATTGCCACTGATGGTAATTCGCAACACAGAGTTTATAATAATGACCAATAATAGATCTGGGAACACAAGCTCCTACGAGCGCTCCTGCGTATACTTTCTTTGGCTCGTAACGCAATCTGGGCGTGACTAGCATGTTTCGCCTCAAATTTCAGATCGTTCGACGGTCGCAAGCTTAAGGATGTCGCAAATCGACCTGCGTTGACGAATTTTGGCGTTTCTTTCACTGTTTCATGCAGCCCAAAATAACACATTTGGAAGTCAAGGTTATTTTCTAATATTTCGAACTGAAGTAAAAATAAATCTCAAATGACTGAGGTTTTTAAAAACTGATTTATTCTCGAATGCCGTGCTCGAAACAGGAACTGGAAGTCTATGTCCTATTTTTATATACAAGCGTGGGAAACAAAGCTTCTGAATTGGTCAGTCGGTAAAACGATTTAAAAAGTCAACAAGGCTGCTTTTACATGCACGTACTAGCCCGCTCGTAGTTCGAAGATATCATAGGATGGAATTTGTATAAAAATTAATTGGTCTCACTTTTTCGCTTGCTTTGTGATCGACCGGCTTTCGATTTATAATTCTCTTTTTTTAAACTCTTTTTTACTTATAGAAAATTTCCAAGTCTCACTGCCGATCATTTAGTCTATTTCAAAACCTTGACCGGCTGCCTCTCATTTCGCACACAATTAATCCTCACAACTTGTATAATAATCTGATATATATGCTTCCATTATTTACACTTTAGTCTGCATTTTACCCCTGGTCTGTAGTCTTCGTTGCATGCAGTTCGCACTCTGCGTTAATACACTGACCGGATTTATTCGTACTTTCTGAAACTATTTACGTCCGAGCTAAAATTTACGAAATCACGTCTTCTTTCGACAACTTGAAGTATTTTGATACTTGCCTTTGAAGTTAATGAACAGCCATCACAAACGTATAGAGCGTTTGCACGTGACGTCACAGTTTGGCGGGAAAGTTACATCCGCCATATTGGTGTTCCATCTCCGGAATCGTAGGTCAAGAGTCTAACTAGAACTTGACAACACAGAGTTGAATTGTGCAACGAATGCCTTTATATTCAGAACATTTTCAAGTTTGGAGATGTTATTGAAGTCTTGGGCTGCTTCTTGAGGTTGTAGAAATTCAAATTATTACCAAACAGAATGAAATTGGGATGGAAATGTCCTCGGAGGATCTCGATCTTCGCGTGAACAATCATTACGACCATAAACTCCGAAAATATTTCATGTGTTGGCATCGATCCTGTCCTCGATTAAAGGGAAAAGGTACGATAACATTAAACCGTATTTAGAAGTCAACGATTCGTCTTCATTGAGCGTAATTGTTCGTTTTACGAAAGGAATTTGCCCTTGCTTTCAAAGTCAGTTGTTCATGAAATATGTCAACATCAAGCCGGTTGAAATTTACTTTCGCAGCATTTTGATTTATCAAGTTTATGACTAAGCTTTCCACACTATCATTTCCACAAAATAGGGAACATTTCTTTTATCCGAACATTTGGAGTATTCCACTCCAACAGAATTTGTAAAAGAAGGATCTTTGTGTTTATAAGTTAACTTATTTCATTGCTGACAAAAATATTGCGTGAGGTACTGAGAATTTGTGTTCAAGTTCTCTTCTTACAAGTAGGCTTTTTTACAGCAAGAAAATCAAATTACAGTTAAACATTTGAAGTATTTTTCTTCCATACAGCGACCAAAGTTTTATCGGAAATTACGATTGTTCGAGACTATGTATAAAGTTGTCTGTTTTACAAAGCGGCCGCTCGCCGTAAGGACCGTAGGTTTTGCTGCTTTTATGACAATTCGTCTGTTATGTCATGTGAAAAGACTAAAAATATTTTGCTGCAGTGTGTAGTTTCCTAAAATTTCATCAGCACAGTTAAGTCGTCTTGAATAAACAGCTAGAGATCTATTTTCTTCTTCGCTCAGACGTAAAGCTCCCTTCTTTGTCACCACACTTAAAACAGGGAAAAGCTCAATTTTTCAGAGATTTGGATGCCTTCATCCAGTTTTTTGGCCAGAGATTGTCAGGAGACAAAACACCATACGATAAAACTGCTTTGGTTTGTAAGCTGAATACACAAGTCGTCCAAAACCCGTAAAATATGTACTATGCGTAGTATAAACATTGTCACGACGGAACACCAATATGGCGGCTAAAACCGGTTGCCATGACGATATAGCCCAAAGGTCACGTGAGTGAAAACGCTCTATAGTGATGTATTGAATCACCTAACCTAGATGCATCGAACGACAATAACACTAAAATACAAACTTTTACAGAAACACTGCACAACACTACTGAATAAAATCGACCCTCCAATCAACTGTTGACAAGAGATCATGACAAACTCCTAAAGCACATTTCAAATTATCTCCTCAATTTGACCACTTTCCGTAAAAACAACGAAATGTACAAAGAAAGCCTGTACAGCGCAGTAGCCGCTCTCTTCGCCATTCTTCTAAACATCAACAACAGTATCAACAAAGATGGCCGTCACCAAATGACTCTTAAAAATCGATATCTACTCGGATTTACTCGGATATTAGAATCAGCTATTTCATTGGTTGTTCATAGTAGCCCCAATCTGATTGGTGTGACATACAAGGCAGCAAGCTTAAGATTGCCCGTCCAAACCGCCGGCTAGGAGTATTTTTTTTTAGAAAAAAAAAACTCAAAAAAGGGTGATGGAGTAACATGAAATACTAGTTAGACCGCTGACCGCACGAGGCGGATTGAGTACGGAAGCGAGACATGTAAACTGTATTTGTCGAGTTGCAATAAACCAAGCATTGTGTTTATTCGACATGTTCCTCTCTGGACCGTACAACACTGAACAGTGTCTACGATCAACCCTGAACCGGAGAGCACTGATGAAGTCAAATGTCATCATCCAGTACAGTACTCCCTTGTATGGAGAATCGATCATTGTTAATGATGATGAATCCTTACCCTCAACGTCTCTTGAGTTAGGTTCATCAGGCACAGATGCCTCGGCAACTCGATCTTCAATGCCAGTATCTTTAGATCAGGAAGAGCGGTAAAAAGGAAGCTGCTGGTTATGAAGAGGCAATTTCCATAGTTACTCCAAGTGCAAAAACAAATAAAAGAAAAGCTGAAGCTGAAGCTGTATCAGACATACCTAGGCTCGTCGACAACAAACGGAAACACCTGGAGTAAAGGCTAATATCTGCTCAACGGGACAAAAAACGCTTAGAAGCAGCCAAAGAGGATGCTTGCATAAGAAGTCAAATGATGGACTAGTTCAACGAATCAACAGCAAACACTACTAAATTAAAGCAATTGAACGCATGTCAGATACGATGAAGGGGTTGTCTGATGTTATTGTACAGGGCACGACTCTCCTTGCTAATGCTCTTGTAACACCCGATCGCATCCATGTCCCTCAGCAGTCGCCAACTGCACCCCCTGTACAGCTAAATTATTATCAGCAATCAGGTTGACATTTGTTTCAGTTTTTTTTATCAGCCTATGCCAGCATCTGTAGTGTCTCATTCATCTTCAAGGCATATACATAGAGCTTCTGCTAATCAAGTCCTTACCAGATAAAGTTAGACTTGTGTTATATTTGTTAAGTTATAACATGATATTCTAGGTATTTGAAGCCGAAACATTTTGGGATTAAACAAGCCAAACTACTTGCAATTGGTGATACATCATAAAAGCACATCAACAAGTTTCAAAATATATTTGTCAATAATTAATCTCCTCCGTCTTTGTCAGGTTTTATTTATCAATTCACACAAAATTTATTAAGTAATAACTCAATTCTTTTTAGAATATAACCATGTTTCTCTATCAGAGCAAAACATCAATTTGTTTCCAGTTATGAATTCAGTATTATTTATTACGGTCTTAACAAGTTTAACCCTATTCAGACCACGCTTTTTTGAAGCGAAGTAATATTGTCGGATGATGGAATTACATCATGCTTGTCGTTTTACTGATAGATCGCGATTTTCAGGTGATACTTCAGCTACTAAAGGTCAGGGAATTGCAGACAAAAACAAAGTGTCTAAGTTTTCAGCCTGAGAAGCGTCCTAAATTAAACTAGTAATACGTGACTCGCATGGGTCCTCGCGAATCTGTGATGGGGATTAATTATTGTTGGGGTGTGAGGGTGATAATCAGGCTTTAGAGATCGACTGGAGCTCGCAGGTCTCCCGACATCTGTCCTTTTATACTGTTGACGGTCTTGTTTTCTCGACGAACGACTGCCCAGTGGACGAGTAACTTGCGTGACACCGCTTAGAATATGTCCTGAATTTCCGACTACAGATTTGCACCAATTATAACTATTTCATGCAAAGAACATTCCCTTTTCTTGTTAAGGAAACATTTGAAAACATATTTCCTTTTTTCAACGCCGTGCATAAGCCGCGAATATATTTTTTACTGCGAAGTCTGTAAAGCATATCGAATCGAATTGAATCCGTGTTCTCAGATGTCAAATTGCAGCGCAAACATCTACAATATCAACACAATGTGTGTGTGTAATAAATTGTAGCGCTCTTAGTTTCGGAAATTGATGTACTGTTTCCCCGCTTTTCCGTGGAATGATCTGAAAACCACCTCGCTTTTGTAGCTAAAATCATTTTGCATTCAGCCGCCTGGCAAATTCGCAATATCGATCGGCGAATTATTTTTAGACGCACGTCTTCACGTCTATAATGAAAACTAAGCCATATGTTGATCCAGTCGTACTTTGAGAAATTCTTGAGTCGTCGTTCATGTTACTGCTGTTGATACCGGATTTAATAAAGCCGGGGGTTTTTTTTGTTCCAAATTCTCCGCACTATTAACGTCCAACAAAGTCACTTCCCATATAAATTCGATCGATAATTCGATCCGGATAAACAAACTTGGAGTAATTCTTGCGGCTCCTGTTTCTACAGCTACGTCTACCTTTGTCTATACAGATTACGTCGAAGTCAATATTATTAAACAAGGAAAAGGAAAAAAAAAAAAAAAAAAAAAGAATGACTCGGATTCGAACCTAAATAAAATAAAAAATAAAAAAGGACCCTTTAGGATTGGAACTCTCGCCCTCAATCCTGAAGATCTAGTTTCTGTTACATCACGATACAGTACACCAAGTTTACCTCTCTCGCGTATCAATTCCTGAAATTCTATATCCGCGACAAAAACTTGGACACAAAATTCCAGTTTTTCCCGTCTCCGAAGGTTCATACGAGGCAATAATGTATTCAACAATGTGTACCTTTGAAATATTTGAATCTAGTTATGATAATTCGCTACATTCCAGTGTACGTGCCGTAAAACTGACAACAATAACGTGGTAATTAATCTTGAACATAATTTATTAAATAAATTATTAGAAAGTAATAAATAATCTTCTCATGAATTTTTCGCGTATTGTCGGCATCAGTCAGCACGCTCCGTGTATACTCTTTAAATAAATACACACGTAATGAGAGCAAGGGTCCTGTGCGACCTTAAACAAAACTGTTAATTAATATCGTCTTACGTATTGCATTGCGTAATTTTGCAGAGACTTGTCTTCAAACAACATTACATTTCTACCTGACAGAGTGTTTGCCAATCTGATAAATCTATTGCTGCTGTAAGTGAAGCGTAGCGCAATGTAACTGCAAGCCTTGCATGGGTTAATATATACTCATTGAAAAATGAAACATAAATTAATTATTATCGTCTTATGAAATGCATTACGTAATTTTGAAGAAATTTGTCTTTAAACGACATTACCTTTCTACCTGACATGTTTAATATACTCATTGAAAAATAAAACCTAATATAATAATTTAACTTGAACAAAACTTTTAGTTAATATACATAGATAGGCTTAGCCTAACAGCGGAGCTCCCTGAATTCTCATATTCAAGATGGGCCAATTCAATATAAATATGCCAAATCTTTTATAGTGGCATATGGTGCAAAAGAAAATGTGTTCGCTTTGCATGTTTAATGTCAATAACTAAAAAGGTTGTAAAAAAACCTTTTTGATCTAATCACCATAGTGAAGGAAAAGCCTGGTTGGTGTAATTCAACCATTTTTACACAAGGGTAGCTCAGCAGTACCCAACAAATTCTGTACACTACTTTCCAAAGGAGGGAAATGAGTGTTACAACAACACATGCTAGGATTAAAATAGAAACAAATACAGGTTTGACAGGTTGATGTTTTGAAAAAGCCTTTCTTTGAACTGTATTAAAGAAAGGACAATAAAAAAGAGTCAAACAATGCAAAATCTGGATCATGGGCTGAAAGTGTTAGACTGTGGAGCTAATGTTCCAGTGGAATGAGTTATACTTATTTGCTTCTCAAAAGTCTGAGATCTAGAACGAGCCAGAGTTTTGAAAACCTTGGGAAAGTTATTGACTGCCATTACAACATGGGTGCGCTTCACAGCCATCACAAGATGGACAATATATAATGACAGTGTGGGCTAAACCCCCCGGGGGTACTCGACAGACGTTCGGGTAGGGAGGTGCGGCCGGGCCACTCCACTTAAACCCTGAGCCTCAGTGTTCAAGACACAAATCTCTGATTTTCCTACCCTGTATTAAGATATAATTCTGATTTTGAGACTCCATCTAAGACATTCACTGTTTAACCAGACAAGAAAAGAACAGAATAGTGATTACAAGTCTATTTAAAGCTTATGGAGTCACTGAGCTGTTTGCTCTACACTGTAATTACGCCCACAAAAAATGGTGCAAATTTGGCTTGTGGTTATGTTTATATAAATTAACCATATATGCTGAAATTATCCTGACTGTTCAAGACATTAGGCCATGTAAAGACTAACCATATATATGCTTATCCCAGGCGGGGTAGAAAACTGTTGAAATTTTCATATCTGAATCATCCAACAAAATATGACATCACTTCGGGTAAAAAATTCCCCGCGAGCTCGTTTGGACGAGGTGCAGAAATCAAGTGTCGATTAGGCACGATTTCTTCGTTTTTTTTACCTATGGTTTGGTTGCATTTTACACTATATATATAAAGAAGTTGCAGAGATATTGCTTCGACTTTTTCAGCAAAGATTTCGGCAAAAGAGGAAAGTTTAATATTGTTTTGAAGGCAAATAACACAGAGCGAAGTGCCGTGTCATGGCGGATATTTCATGCTTTCAAAACAAGTGGCGTTCTATCTTTTGGCTATAGCAGTACCTGATCCAGGGATAACATCTATTCATATAGCTTACGAGCTTGAAAACATAATGGATGAAACATTGGTGGCTATAGTTTCCGCTGTTCACTTCGGGAAGGTAATTATCTCTCTCCGTAAAGTTTTGGATTTGGAAGTCGTCATGGCGAAGTGCTATGTTATGGCGGATATTTCACGCTCTCAAAACACTATTGGCTGTAGTAGTTCCTGATTCAGTGACAACATCGATTTATATAGCCCACGAGATTCACAACATCATGGATGAAACGTTGGTAGTCAAAGTTTGAAGTGTATACTTCGGGAAGGTAATTATCTCTCGCCGTAAAGTGTTGGTCGCTGTCACTGGAGCTGTTGTTGCTCTTGGTCCATGTGTGTTTATAGTCGAAGACACAAGCGAAATCTTACACTGAAGGTTATATATTTAGTATTTTCTTTTTCTGCATCTCCTTGTTGAATGTTGTTAGTTTCCTGTAAGACACAATACATGTATATTCCGGTTTTGGGGTCATCAGTCACTGATCAGTCTGTTTTGTTCTGTGAATTAAGTAATTATCAAGAAACAAAAAACTTTAAATTCGAATCAGAATTTCAATGGCTATGTCTATAGCAAGGAACGGGGAATGGAGGAACGGGAATGGGGGAATGGGGAACGGGAATGGGAATCCTCTAAAAGGAGGAATCTCTAAAATAGGGAATCTCTAAAAGGCGGAATCTCTAAAATAGGGAATCTCTAAAAGGAGGAATCTCTAAAAGACGGAATCTCTAAAAGGAGGAATCTCTAAAAGGCGGAATCTCTAAAAGGAAGAATCTTTAAAATGGGGAATCTCTAAAAAGAGGAATCTCTAAAAGGCGGAATCTCTAAAAGGAGGAATCTCTAAAAGGAGTAATCTCTAAAAATAGGAATCTCTAAAAGGAGGAATCTCTAAAAGGAGGAATCTTTAAAAGAAGGAATCTCTAAAAGGAGGAATCTCTAAAAGGAGGAATCTCTAAAAGGAGGAATCTCTAAAATAGGAAATCTCTAAAAGGCGGAATCTCTAAAAAGAGGAATCTCTAAAATAGGGAATTATGTCTAAAATCGTTATCCGTTTACTGAAACGTTGAGAAATATCAATATCACCGCTAGATATACGACTCGTGGTTGTCGTCGCTTACGGCAATCATTTCGAGAATAAATAAAGACCAAGGGATCACACACGGCAAGAGATATTGAGTTCGGGATTACCTACAGCAATATTCTGAACGAAGAAAGAGCGGAGGAATCTCTGAATAATCTATACAAGCTGTAGATTCGAAAATAAATGCGGGCCCGCCGAGAAAGAAACGTTGTTAGTCCAAAACTTCACATTGTGACCTCTCTAATGGGCTAAAAACGTTGTCTTGCAGCCACTTCCCGCCATTCGGGTGACTATTTTGGGAGAATTCGCCTTTTTCGACATAAAAAAGCAGCTATTGATCGTATATTCTCACTACCAGCTTAGTTGTTTTAAGACATATTTAGCAGATGTCGCTGATAACATCACAGATAAACACTGACCCCTCTATATAAATGGGCTAAAAACTAAAAACGCGTTGTCTAATAACCTTTTCAAATTGCTCGTACATTAAAAAAATTGAGACGTAAAACTTAACCAGCTCTATAATGCCTCTCAAAAATGGTAACAAACACGTCCCGCTTATCTTATGGCTTTTTATTTATCGTCAGTTCCACCCCACTGAACATCATGTAACCTTTGATTCCCATGTTTTTGCATCACAACGCTTATGCAACCACTCACATCATGCAATTTTCCCGAGCTTAAAGGCATTCTGGCTCTTTTTCGACATCAAAACGCAGCCGTTGTGCGTATATTCTCACTGCTAGTTTAGTTAATCATGACATTTTAAAACGTGATCACACACAATTAATGAAAACATATTTAGCATGTGTCTCAGATAACATCACAGATAAGGTGAATTTTTTCGTGGCTCTTATAACTCATGTTATTTAATTTTGTTTGCTTCTTTTACTAAAATTTAATAACGCAGTGTTTGTTACCATTTTTGAGAGGTATTAGAGAGCTGGTTAAGTTTTGTGTCTCAATTTTTTAATACGAGCAATTTGAAAAGGTCATTTTTTAGCCCATTAGCCGCAATGTCAGCGAATGTTTGGACTGATTACAAATAAGATAAGATAAGATAAGAAAAGCGGCCTATTGACGTGCACAGAATTGATTTTCACACCAATGGACGTCTGTACAGACTATGTGTGGTCTATTGGAATAATTAGACGTTTTTGAGCCACGCACGTCAATCGGAAGTCGAATATTCTCTTCTTTGGCGCGTATTACCGACTTTTTGTCAGTAACGTCAAGTTGTAAATACTAAAACGAGGGCTTTCCAATTCTTTGGTGAGGGTGAAATCGCACCAAAAACAAGAACATTCGCCTTCCAGTTGCCGTCCGTAGCTCAAAAACGTCTGTGCTTAAGCTATCTATTGTCGCAAGCAACGACAGCCATGAGTCGTATATCTAGCGATATTGATATTTCTCAACGAAAACTCGCCTTTTAGAGATTCCTCCTTTTAGAGATTCCCTATTTTAGAGATTCCGCCTTTTAGAGATTCCTCCTTTTAGAGATTCCCTATTTTAGAGATTCCTCCTTTTAGAGATTCCCTACTTTAGAGATTCCGCCTTTTAGAGATTCCTGCTTTTAGAGATTCCCTATTTTAGAGATTCCGCCTTTAGAGATTCATCCTTTTAGAGATTCCCTATTTTAGAGATTCCTCCTTTTAGAGATTCCACCTTTTAGAGATTCCCTATTTTAGAGATTCAGCCTTTTAGGGATTCCTCCTTTTAGAGATTCCCTATTTTAGAGATTCCTCCTTTTAGAGATTCCTCCTTTTAGAGATTCCCTATTTTAGAGATTCCGCCTTTTAGAGATTCCTCCTTTTAAAGATTCCCTATTTTAGAGATTCCTCCTTTTAGAGATTCCCTATTTTAGAGCTTCCCCCTTTTAGAGATTCCCTATTTTAGAGATTCCGCCATTTAGAGATTCCTCCTTTTAGAGATTCCACCTTTTAGAGATTCCTCCTTTTAGAGATTCCCTATTTTAGAGATTCCTCCTTTTAGAGATTCCCTATTTTAGAGATTCCTCCTTTTAGAGATTCCTCCTTTAAGAGATTCTCTATTTTAGAGATTCCTCCTTTTAGAGATTCCCTATTTTAGAGATTCCGCCTTTTAGAGATTCCCCCTTTTAGAGATTCCCTATTTTAGAGATTCCTCCTTTTAGAGATTCCCTATTTTAGAGATTCCTCCTTTTAGAGATTCCTCCTTTTAGAGATTCCTCCTTTTAGAGATTCCCCATTTTAGAGATTCCGTCTTTTAGAGATTTCCTACTTTAGAGATTCCTCCTTTTAGAGATTCCTCCTTTTAGAGATTCCGCCTTTTAGAGATTCACTATTTTAGAGATTCCGCCTTTTAGAGATTCCTCCTTTTAGAGATTCCTCCTTTTAGAGATTCCTCCTTTTAGAGATTCCCTATTTTAGAGATTCCTCCTTTTAGAGATTCCTCCTTTTAGAGATTCCCTATTTTAGAGATTCCTCCTTTTAGAGATTCCCTATTTTAGAGATTCCACCTTTTAGAGATTCCCTCTTTTAGAGATTCCCTATTTTAGAGATTCCTCCTTTTAGAGATTCCTCCTTTTAGAGATTCCGCCTTTTAGAGATTCCCTATTTTAGAGATTCCTCCTTTTAGAGATTCCTCCTTTTAGAGATTCCTCCTTTTAGAGATTCTGCCTTTTAGAGATTCCCTATTTTAGAGATTCCTCCTTTTAGAGATTCCTCCTTTTAGAGATTCCCTATTTTAGAGATTCCGCCTTTTAGAGATTCCCTATTTTAGAGATACTGTCTTTTAGAGGATTCTCATTCCCGTTCCCCATTCCCTCATTCCCGTTCCCCCATTCCCCGTTCCTTGTTTTAGACATAGCCGAATTCGAATCATTGTCATGCTATGTTCTTATAATATTTAATTAGCGTCATGAATGTTTCATCTGTACAAAGTAGATAACATTTTTGAGTCATCAAATCCCTTAGGGTAAATATTATGCAATTATGACAAAATATGTATAAAATACATACTGCAAATTGCAGGCTGGGCATACAAATATGCAGATTAATATAGGTATAAAATATACCCATGTCAGGGTGCATTTTATAAGGGTTTTGGCATGGGTTTTGAATGTGTATGGTGTATTTGGCAAATGATCACAGTCTTTGGCATTTACCGGCATGTAATCAAGGCAGTGGTTACTGTAAGGCAAGCTGATGACAGAATTGGCTATAGTGCTGGAAAAGGGCATTTGATGTGTTTTTGATTTAGATTAGTGAAAGTAGAGTTTATCTGCATATAGCACTAATCAGTGAGGAAACAAAAAATAAATTAAATAATATATATTCTTATAAACAGTGGAAGGGTGGATTTTAGAGGGAGAAGGGTGAGCAATATAGCTAATATAATTGTAAGGATAATGTACGCGTCATGTTTCCTCTATCTTTAACCGATTAGAAGATGAGATATGCACAAGATTACAGCCCAAGAAAAAAATGATGGGATTTGAAAAAAAGAAAAATTGATTCCTGAGAAGTCTAACAAAACATAACCATAAGCCATGAAAGTGCAAGAAACATTAAAACACATTTTACTCAATACTGTTTGTTTTCATTTCTACCTGTGTCCAGTGTACGAGAGACAAACTAGACTACAGTGGAACCTGTACTTTGGGACACCTCCATTAAGGTGTGAAATGTGGGAGGTGCCATCCCTTTTATAGCGGAACTTCTTGTTTAAACGAAACCGTTAATTAATATCGTCTTACGTATTGCATTGCATTAATTTTGCAGAGATTTGTCTTCAAACAACATTGCATTTCTACCTGACAGAGTGTTTTCCAATCAGACAAATCTACATACGCTGTAAGTGAAGCGTAGCGTAATGAGCTGCAAACCTGCACGGGTTAACAGTCATTGAAAAATGAAGCGTAAATTAATTATTTAACTTAACAAAATTGTTAATTATTATCGTCTTACGTATTGCATTACGTAATTTTGAAGAGATTTGTCTTCAAACGCCATTATCTTTCTACCTGACAGAGTGTTTGCCAATCTCATAAATATGCATTGTTTATACTCATTGAAAATGAAACCTAATATAATAATAGTTATTATCGTCTTACGTACGTATTGTATTACGTAATTTGCAGAGATTTGTCTCGGCAAACGCCATTACATTTCTACGTGATGGAGTGTTTGCCAATCTGACAAATCTGTATTATCTGTAAGAGAAACGAACTGCACTGCACTGAAAACCTTGCATGGGCTTATACTAATTCATAAATGAAACCTAATATAATAATTTATTAACCGGGCGTGGGCCTGGAGCCCAGCCCGGTTAGTAAAATAGCTTCTTTTTTTTTTTGTCGTGATTCACCTTATACCTCTACTCCGCCAAAGTGCTAGGAGGAGAGCTAGGGGTGAGTATGAATATATATGAATGTATTCGCCTTGTGAAAGATTTTCTCGGGGAAGAACGAAGCCCGGACTCGAGAGAGCGGCGGAAATCGAGCCTATGTGAAAGTTGGACTGGTCCAAATAAATATTAATTTAGGACCGCGTAAACACATCGGAGCGGCGTACAGATTTCGCAACGTCGGTGAGTTTGACTCGTCAAAATATTAAATCATTGTAGTCACTACTGAGTGGACACACTAGGAGCGCCATTAGATCAAATTTTTTATCAAGGCTACGTTACATTTCGCCAGGGTCATAATATTGTCCTGTTTGTTTTGTGTGAAATACATTTCTTTTCCGTAAAGGAAAACAGAAACTTGCCCAGACTCGCAGATTTATGAAAACAGAAACTTGCTGAGACGTGCAGATTTATATTTGGACGATTACGTCATAGGGTCACGTCGAATCGTGATTTGAAGAGATTGTCTGTGAGGTGCGTACGTACATCACATACACTAGAAGCGCCATTAGATCAAATTTTTTATCAAGGCTACGTTACATTTCGCCAGGGTCATAATATTGTCCTGTTTGTTTTGTGTGAAATACATTTCTTTTCCGAAAAGGAAAACAGAAACTTGCCCAGACTCGCAGATTTATGAAAACAGAAACTTGCTGAGACGTGCAGATTTATATTTGGACGATTACGTCATAGGGTCACGTCGAATCGTGACTTGAAGAGATTGTCTGTGAGGTGCGTACGTACATCACATACACTGGAAGTGCCATTAGATCAATTTTTTTATCAAGCTACGTTAGATTTCGCCAGGGTTATTCTTTGCCTAAATGATATTTTATGAATATTGTCCTGTTAAATAATTGTCATTTTGTGTGAAATACATATCTTTTCCGTATATTTTCTGAGAAAAACAGAAACTTGCTGAGAAATGCAGATTTATAAATAAGGACGATTACGTCATGGGGTCACATGAGTCACGTCTAACTGTGACTTGAAGAGATTTCGCAACGTCTGTGATAAACCAGGGTCGCCGTTAGGTCAAATTTCATATCAAGCTATTACTTTTGATTTGAACATGAATATTCTGCTGTTTATTTAGTGTGAAATACATTACTTTTTCGTGTTGCTGCAGCAATTCACTTCCTTGTATGCAGAAGATTTATAAATAACAACTATTACGTTACAATATCACATTTTGACTCACGCAATTTGTCGAACTGTGACTAGAATAGCTGCGAATGATGATGGTGCAACGCGGAACGTCTGCGATTGATGGTTCAACACCGATTCGTACCTATGTTGTCGTGTTTTTTCCTCTTATTCAACTTTGGCTTTATATTGAGGAATGATCTTCAAAGACTACTCAGAGGCAAGAAAATTGACAGTAGGCACTATACGCAAACATCAGACTTCAGCGTGACTGCCGTGACTAATTTGATAGATTTCAAGCAAGAAAGCAGGTAAAACGGCTTGCTTGCTTGATAAAAAAAAGCCCGGTTATATTTTCTTCGAAAATTCTTGTCTTTAAAAGAAAAACAATGTCATTATTAGACTTATTGCAGTCCGCCTTTTCTCTTAGGACCGTCGAGCGTTTATCCCTGCATGCGCGTAAAAAGCCCAAATGGCGTATATTTCGAGAGAGACTGAGCTCGCCGCGCTCCAGATTATTTCGAGAGAAACAGACTGCAAGCAGCCTATATTATTATCGCCAGCGTCATTCCAAACTTAATTTGATTAGCATAAATTAGCATATATTATTAAGTTAAATGCAAATGAAGGAAAACTGACAACATAACTTGATTTCCATTTATTCAGCTTAAGAACGATATATAGCATGGTGGCATAGGGTCTATTCCATGGAAGTTATGTCAATTTTGTGGCATTCGCCAAAGAGGCCAAACGAAGCGCACAGCCCTTCTATTTTCGCCCCGGGGGGTACTCCCTAAAATGGACTATACGGGGAGGCTCCGCCCGAAAGGGGTACCTTTTCAGACTGGAGGTATATAAAAGGGTAGGGATTTCACGAGTTGGAGTTTAGAAAAGGGTAGGGATTTCACGAGTTGAAGTATAGAAAGGGTAGGGATTTCACGAGTTGGAGTTTAGAAAAGGGTAGGGATTTCACGAGTTGAAGTATAGAAAGGGTAGGGAAAACTTTCATTTAGGTATGAGGTGGACTGCAGGTTTGAAGTTCTTAGCCATCGTAAGACAGCTTCCTTCCACTTCCTTCTGGGGATATATATTGTTCATTAAGTTCATTCCAAGGGTGTAGAAAAGGGATGCAATGTTTCTACTGTAGGTATGTGAAAGGGGTACCATTTTCATAATGTCTATGGAAGGTATATGAAAGGGGTACCATTTTCCATGGAAGGTATTTGAAAAGGGTACCTTTTCTGTCAAAAATGGTATATAAAAGGGTAAGGGGTTGGACCTCTGGGCGGAGCCTCCCCGTATAAAACTTTTTTGAGTACCCCCCGGGATTTTTGCGGACATTTGTCTTCAAACACGCCATTACATTTCTACCTGACAGAGTGTTTGCAAATCTGATAAATATGTTATATCTGTCAGTGACATGAAACGAAGTGCACTGCAAACCTTGGATGGATTTTTAATATATTTATAGGCATGAAAAATTAAGCAGAATATGATCATAATTCGATATTTAAGAAAGTAAAGGGAAGAATTGATCCTCGCAGTTGTGTTTGCAATGTAAGAAATTGCATAGAAGAAGCCGCCTCCGCCGCCGCCACAATTCTATTGTTTTCCACCACCTGGCCACCACCACCACGATTATTTTGTTTTCCTCCACCACCACCACCACCGCCACCACCACCGCGATTCTATTGTTTTCCTCCAACGCAACCACCACCACGATTCTATTGATTTCCTCCACCACTACCGCGACCACCGTGGTGGTGGTGGAGGAAAACAATAGAATCGTGGTGGTGGTTGCGTTGGAGGAAAACAATAGAATTGTGGCGGCGGCGGCGGCGGTGTAAACAATAGAATTGTAGTGGCGGCGGCGGTGGAGTAAAACAATAAAAGTGTGGTGGTGGAGGAAACAATACAATTGTTGTGGTGGTGGTGGTGGATAACAATAGAATTGTGGTGGTGGTGGTGGTGGAGGAGGAAACAATAGAATTGTGGTGGTGATGGTAGTGGTGGTGGAGGAGGAGGAGGAGGAGGAGTAGGAGGGAAAATAGAAATGAGGAGGAGGAGGGAGAGGTGGGGAAAAAAGTACTTAAATCGTTTCTCCAAGAGACTGTGGCTAATGAAAAAGCCGCTTTAATCAATATGTGGTGAGACATATTGACCTGAAACTTTAACCATTCCGTACACTTCCTGTATCCTTCCTGTGCCCTTCTGTATCCTTCCTGTACCCTTCCTGTATCCTTTACTTCTAGAGATGGGAGGATTGATTCCCTTATACTTTGTGTTGTATGTAGTGTTGAGTTTTTTTAGTCAATATGTGTGCGTATTATTTTTTGGATTTGTTTGCTCATTAAATATTCGTACTCAGGTCAGTGTAATAAACGAAGACAACGAGAGAGTGTTTTTTGTTTTACAGAAAATAAAATAAAGCGCTACTGAGCTGTTTAATCCCTAACAAAAGAAGTGCAAATTCGGTCAACTGAAATTAACATAATAAACTGGGTAATGCTGCGTGAAATGGAACGCGCGCTTTAAATTTTGAAAAGCTAACCGTCCTAAGCTAAAAATAGAGTATGACATCGTTGAAAAAACCCATCACACCAGTTAAAACCCGGTTATACATTAATGAGAATCCACGGCATTTTATTCATGAGTCTAAGACAATAGTCACCTATTTAATATATTCCACAAAAAGATCATGAGAATCCACAGCATTTTATTCATGAGTACAAGACAACAGCCTATGACGTCACATATTTAATTTATTCCCCCGCACGTTAATGAGATTCCCCCGCAAGAAAGGGGGTAATTCGGTGCGCCCTATACTACTTACATACATACATACAACTTTATTTGTTACCGCAGGTTAAAAAAGGCAGCTAAAAGCTGATGTGGACCTGCCATCTGAGCTATGAGGCGACACATTGGGAGCAAAGACAATTGTGTTTCATATCTCTCTAATTTTTTCCAGGCTCTTAGATTTGTGTCGCATTGTTTGTAGAGAACAATATATCCATATACTTGTATGCGCATGCTCCAGGTTCCCTTGGTTTCAGCTAGGGTATATACTACTAATACGTGACTCGCATGGGTCCTCGCGAATCTGTGATGGGGATTAATTATTGTCGAGGTGTGAGGGTGATAACCAGGCTTTAGAGATCGACTGGAGCTCGCTGGTCTCCCGATATCTGCCCTTTTTTACTGTTGACGGTCTTGTTTTCTCGACGAACGACTGCCCAGTGGACGAGTAACTTGCGTGACACCGCTTAGAATATTTCCTAAATTTCCGACTACAGATTTGCATTAATTAATAATTATTTTATGCAAAGAACATTTTCTTTTCTGGTTAAGGAAACATTTCAAAACATATTTCCTTTTTTCAACGCCGTGAATAAGTAGCCTGCGTCGCAGGCGCCGCCGGTAAACGGAAAACGGACATTAACGGCGGTCAAGTCCGTCTGCGACGCAGGCTATGAATAAGCCGCGAATATATGTTTTACTGTGAAGTCTGTGAAGCATATCGAATCAAATCATGAGTTATAGGAATCGTGGATTTCGAGTAAATAAAAGCAAATTACTTACACAGAAGTTGTCTTTTGTCTTTAGTTGTTATCTCAGCCTATACATTGGGTATTCGAGGCATAAAACCGGCTCTTTTGAATCATTTCGCTTCGGTTCGTTCGATCGCAACTCAACTGTCGATCTCATCCCCAAGTCCCTTTGAGAATATTCGCGTGAAGCGCGAGAACTGGAACCAAGCTTTTATTGAACTGGGAGGCCCGGATGCTAATTAGCATTTTTGACTAACGGTAATAATTCTCTGGGTAGGAAGACATTTCTTATCAATCGTTCGAAGCTCGTAAGACAGCCGGGTGGCCATGCCCAAATAAGGAAGTTTAGGGTGGCCACCCTGGGGGTCTCAAAAGAGCGAGAAACTGGAATAGAAAATTTGCTCGGAAGACAGGTCAGTTCGAATTTCGTTGAGCTTTTCGAGGTAAGAAATAATTAACACAACTACTGTTAACATCCACTTTTCAACTCATATACTCACATTTAGCTTATAATCTTGTCCAAAATTAGAACATCCCTTTATTTTCTCTCTTCAAACAGCGACTGTGCGATCTTAAGAGGAGTTTTCTTCGTAACGATGAGAACTATTGCTGTCGAAGAATATCGTTTTCGAATGGACCGAACAGAGAGAATTATTCGTTAAATAAGCCAGCTTTTATGCCCTCGATATCAAACGAATAGCGGCTGAGGAGACAACAAAAGATAAATAACTACTTCATTGTAAGTTATTTGCTTTAATTAATAATTTCCTGTTTACATTTTTCATGTCGCCATCCCTGTGGGGAAAGTCTTGATTTTGTCGCAGTTTTTCTACTAACTGGGGGACAGAGAGTTTTCGTTGACCTTACCAGCTGACCAGGAATTTGAAAAACAATACCCATTGTTTTCTCGGCTCTGTGATTGGCCAGAAACCCAAATCTCCTAGCAACGGAAAAAGGTCTTCCTACCCAGCGATTTTTCCCTTGTAAGTGCCTTCGTGTCCAGTTCTCGCGCTTCGCGCGAATATCTCAAAAGGGACTTGGGGATGAGATCGACAGTTGAGTTGCGATCGAACGAACCGAAGCGAAATGATTCAAAAGAGCCGGTTTTATGCCTCGAATACCCAATTTACAGACTGAGATGACAACTAAAGACAAAAGACAACTTCTGTGTAAGTAATTTGCTTTTATTTACTCGAAATCCACGATTCCTATAGTTCATGATCGAATTGAAGCCGTGAGTCAGCGCAAATACCGGTAAATGTACAATGTCAACACAATGTGTGTGTAATAAATTGTAGCGCTCTTAGTTTCGGAAATTGATGTACTGCTTTCCCCGCTTTTCCGTCGAATGATCTGAAACCACCTCGCTTTTGTGGCTAAAATCATTTTTGCATTCAGCCGCCTGGCAAATTCGCAATATCGATCGGCGAATTATTTTTAGACGCAAGTCAGTTCACGTCTATAATGAAAACTAAGCCATATGTTGGTCGTACTTTGAGAAATTCTTGAGTCGTCGTTCATGTTCCTGTTGTTGATACCGGATTTAATAAAGCCGGGGTTTTTTTTGTTTCAAATTCTCCGCACTATTAACTTCCAACAAAATCACTTCCCATATAAATTCGATCGATAATTCGATCGATAAACAAACTTGGAGTAATTCTTGCGGCTCCTGTTTCTACCGGTTACGTCTACACAGATTACGTCGAAGTTAATGTTATTAAATTTTCCTACTCCTCAGTGAACGATTTTATGTCGGCTTCAGTGAATTTCACGAATCTATCGCTCGCCATTTTTCAACCGGAGTTTGGCAGCTTTGCACAAAAAGCCATGCAAAAGCGGGAAATGACGTCATCGATATCCTCACTAGTGAGGATAAGGAAAATACGCCACTCGGGTCCCGGATGTAGTTTCGTATGAATTTTACGAGTGGTCTTTTTTCCAGTAAAACACTCGTGTCTATATAATAAAAATAAATATGTAACGATAAAAAATATGCAAAGAAATATGCAAAGAACGGCGTAAACCCACGTAGATTCTCTTCTGCAATTTTGGGAAGTTTGGGTTAAGTCATATGCTAATTAGAGAATTGTTTGTCCTTTAGATTTCTTTCTTACAACATGATTGAACATTTGTCAAATGCCTTATGTTGTTTGAAGGAGTTACGGAATATGTAAGTATCGCAAATTCTGGTTTTAATTTTGTAGCTAAACGAATAGCTTTTCGTTTGATTCCCATGTCTCATTTGTAATAATCTTTGAGCATTCTAATCTGCAGAGGTCTATTATAGGTTTCATTACGTCATATATTAATACCCGTATGTTAGCCCGTATTATATGTGTACACCTCGTGCTCAATAAAGACAGTTGTAGACCGCCATCTTGTTCCTTGTAGTGTTCGTCCCTCATTGATCTTCTTACCCGAGAACATAACATCTTTTTGGCGACGAGGACGGGATCGTGCCGAGCTTAGGCAAAATAGAAGAGTTTGTACCGGACACGACGAACATTAACCGCTACCTAGAGCGACTGGAACAGTATTTTGTGGCGAACAGCGTTCCAGCAGATTCTGCAGAATCGCACAAACGACGAGCGACCCTAATATCTGTCATCGGCTCCAAGGCATACGATGTCCTTTCGGATCTTTGCTCACCAGCAGTACATTCGGAGAAAACGTACGCACAACTTGCTACCATTCTGCGAGATCATTTCGCGCCGAAGAAACTGGTAATAGCCGAGCGATACAGATTTCACAACTGCATTCAACGCGAGGGCGAGAGCATCTCCACTTTCGCTGCCAACTTAAAGCATCTGGCGTCAACATCTCAGTTCGGCACGCATCTGTACGACCCCCCTCACAGTATACACACACCTTTATACAAGTACCCTGCATTTTCTCTACACCTGTGGATTAAAATCTTATAACAGAAAGAAGAGCTAGCTCCTACTACATGTTTAATTGTTGGACATCTGGAACAAACATCACCTCCGTAGCAATGTTCAACAGAGCCATAGCAGAAGGAAAAGAGCACGTGTGTTATTTTCAGGTCTGATGAAGGCCCGAAGGGCCGGAAAAGTTTTCGGTCCCCACCTTATAAATAGGTATGGATTCGCCAATGTAATATGTACTTGAAATAAAATGTTAAGACCCCCCCTCTCTTGAGTGACCTTTTTTACCTAGAGCCCCCCCCCCCCCCCCCCCCTTTCCTGGTAATTATTGCACAGTCCCTTACGACCCTAACTTACCAGTGATTCTGGAATGCGATGCGAGTCAATATGGTATCGGTACCGTCATACTCCACCGCTTCCTTAATGGCAACGAGAAGCCTATTGCCTATGCATCAAGATCCTTAAATTCGTCAGAGAAGAATTACAGTCAAATTGAGAAAGAGGGTCTGGCCATCATCTTCGGAGTTACCAAGTACTACACGTACCTCTTCGAGCGCAAGTTCACACTGCGAACTGACCATATATATACGCCTCTGCTGAAAGTCGTCGCACCAGACTCTGCCACACCAGTGTTGGCAACGGCTCGACTTCAGCGATGGTCACTCCTCCTTTCCTCCTATCAGTACGAGATCGAGTTCAAGCCATCTAAAGAGGCAGTTAGTGCCGATGCCTTATCACGGCTCCCACTAGCGTACAAGAAGGATGCAAGTGTTGAAGAGCAAATATTCCATGTAGCAGGCCAACAGCTGAATAGGCACCCGGTCTCTGCAACAGATATTGCCAGAGAAACTGCAAGGAACCCGACACTAGCAAAGGCATTATCTCTCACTCAGCATGGTTGGCCAAGCAACTACTGCACTGACCCCGAGCTCAAGCCATACTATCATCGCCGACAAAAGCTCTCCGTTGAGCAAGCCTGCCTTATGTGGGATCTGCGAACCATCATACCACCTACTCTCCGACAACCCATACTGGATGAGTTGCACAGAGCACACCCTGGAATTGCACGCATACGCATGAAGGCAACAGCACGTAGTCATGTGTGGTGGCCAGGGATAGACAACGACATCGAGGAGACAGCGCGTAGATGCCAACAGTGCATTAAAACCAGGAAGGCTCCCCCAGTTGCACCACTGTTTCCATGGTCATGGCCCACTACCCCATGGCAGCGCATACACATAGATTTTGCCTTCCATATCAATCCTACCATTACCTCATTGTGGTGGATGCACACTCCAAGTGGCCAGAAGTAATTGGTCCTATGAAAACTACCATTGCAGAAAGTACTTCGAATGCCCTGCGCATTGTCAGCGACAATGGTCCTCCTTTCTCGTCTGCTGAGTATGGAGAATTCCTGCGTCAAAATGGCGTACAGCGAATACTAGTTTCCCCTTATCATCTATTCTCCAACGGATTAGCAGAGAGGTTTGTTCAGACCTTCAAGTATGCTTTGGAATCGTCAGCCTCTGATCCTGCTCGCTCGCTACAGCAAAGGATACAGAACTTCCTACTCTCCTACTGGAGCACTCCACATGCCACCACTGGAGTTTCCCCTTCCAAGCTATTCTTGCAGCGAGAGCTAAGGACAAGGCTGTCCCTTGCGAAACCTGACCTCTCCAGTCATGTAGCTGCAAAGCAAGGCAAGATGAAGTTCTACCATGACAGACATGCCAAGTTCAGAGAAATGTCTGTGGGCGACACTGTCCTAGCACGTGACCATTTATCAAAGCAGAAATGGCAGTCGGGTACAGTGTTGAAACATAATTCACCACACTCTTATCAAGTCCAGCTAGATAATGGTCGAGTTTGGAGGCGCCATGTTGATGATGTTCTTCAGAACAACTCCACTACAAAGCCAGTAGACACACACACACCACCTCTGGAACAAGTCGTCTAACCGAGTTCTACGGTCTCCCATCCACCTTCTCCCACTGCCACGGTTCCGCCTGATATCGAGAATTATCAAGGCCGAGGTCAACCTCGTTCCCAGGGTCTCCCTTCTACCCGCCGGGTCTCCGAGTTTTCATTCGCTTTTGGCGGGAAGAAGAGAGACCCTGGGAATAAGGTTGGGCCGAGGTTTGTGTTATCTGCCGAAGCCGAAGGTTGAGGCGGACAACACAAACCGAGGCTTTGATCATGCGAAAACCGAATCGAATAATTGTCTTATCAGTTATACATTTAAGAAACTAAATCATCATTTCGGGCTTAACTTTGCAGCGTTTATTTTCCTTTCCTTACTTTCCTTCCCAAATCGTATTTGCTGTCATATTCAATATCTATTCTTCGCTCTGAAGTACATTTTCACCGAAAAACAAACTTCTCAAGTGTCCGCTGACTGCTTCAAAGTGTCCGTTGTCCGTTTTAGAAAGCTGTCCGTTTTAAAGAGAGTTTAGTTACAGAAAAATGACTGAAAAACGGCAGGGACCAACTCCAGGTGTCCGTTTTAGAGAGGTGTCCGTCTTATAGAGGTGTCCGTGAAGAGAGAGTTGACTGCAATCTCTCAGCCAATGAGAATAGAGATAGTGAGCAAAATGTATAATAATATCAATTAACTTTGAGCAATTGATTTTTAGGTTTCTGCAAAATAACAAGATAACCTCAGTATCAATTGAGACCTTTACAGGGAACACCGGCGTTTTATTTCTGTATGCATTATAAATAATACGTCTATCCTCAGCATGTCAGATTTCCTGTAACTCATGAACAATATGGAATATTGTATTCCTTTTTGTTCTCAAATGCATTGCCTATTGGTGGCCGTTTCATCTGACATCATCAAAATTAAAATTTAACCTGTTAATTATACAAAGCTATTCTTTTCACTGACATATTCTAGACATACAAAACATTGATCTATGTGCAAAGTTTGCTTGTTTTCAGTGTAACATTGATGAAAACCACCATTTGACCACAATTATTATGTTGATGTTATCTAAGTATAATTTAGTTACGTTAGAAATATATACTAAAAATCCTTCAGAATCCAACTGTGTCTGATTAACCATTAACGTACCAACTACGTATACACCTATTTCAATTAACGTTGTCGGATAGAAATGTGTTCAAAAGCCCGCAAGACAAGACCGAAAGGTAGCATGGGTAAAAGTATGAAACTGCTGCACGCATCGAATACTAATGAGAATAACATGAAAAACATTATTTATAACGTTTCCTTTTTGTTTTAAACCTGTAGAAGTAAGCTACTTTTAGCCAAACTAATTTTTAGCAGAATCAGCTAGTGTAAAAACATGGAAAAACAAATTAGACACATTATATAATTCGGGGCAAACCAAATACTTCACGTGCGAAATAAAAACGTGTAGATTTCTTTTCCAGCGATATGCAAATTCCAATGAATACCCAGACTAACGCTTGGTCTTGTCTTGTAGGCTTCGCGCTTTTATCCGATTTTTATCCGACAACGTTAATTGAAATAGGTGTATATGCGTAGTTTGGAGTCTTACACATCAAAGCCATTGTGACGTCATCGATGAACACATGACGAGATTAATTTGACACGCATCTGATGCAGAAAGGATGGATCTTTGCATCAATTTTGGAAATCTAACAAATTCTTCCAGAGTTATGCTGGAAAAACGTGTTAAATTTTTGTTGAAAAATCAGTGGCAAATTTGGCTCTCACACCCAACATACTTCCAGGTTCATTTTTCAGCTCCCTTAAAGGGACACTGTCCCGGCTTATTTGCTCAAAACTGTTATAAATGCACGAAATGGTCCCTAAATCTATGAAATAAGAACATAATAAACTCTAACTAAATGTTAAAAATCAATTTCTTCAAGAAATTCCATACTACAACAAACTTTTTGCAAAATTTCAAAGATTTCCGAGCCAAACTTGAAACTTTGAAAAACTGACATCCTGACACTTTTTTCAAAAATCCATATTATAATCCATTTCCATCCTCGCTGTCGTTAGTCATCCTCACTTCCTAATGGGTTCCTGTCATTTGCCGAGTGCTATTCTACAGAATCAGACCATTATTGTTCAACTTCCTATGATCTTGATATGTTTCTGAGCTTCCCAAAATCATGCTAAAATGAGGACAGTGTCCCTTTAAAAGGTTAGGTCAAAACTTTTCCAGCTGATAGGAAGTGTATCAAGCGCCGTTTTTGCCCTAAACCCTTTTCAAAATCTTCCCCTAGTTCTCCAAACGGCATTTTTAGCAACGGTTAGCCAAATTTCGAGTGACAGCACCAAGAAAATGGGTTTCGTGACCCAAAAATGCGTTTTTAAGTGCGAATTTTGGTATGTTAAGGGTTAATGGGGAATACGGGTTTAACGCTCGGACGTACATCCAAAGTGCCATACCATGCTAAAGTCATGCCCGTACAAGGTGGAGTTGATGGATCATCCACCCCCCCCCCCCCCCTTCTTTTTGATTATCGTTATTATAAGACATACTGCAGAAGCAGAGACCGATACAACGTAGATTATTTTTAGCTTTAGGTGCTATATTTTAACTGGCCAAACCAGTCTTCTTCAGGTACAGTGAGGAAAATTTACATTCCTATACGTGCTATTTGCGTTAAGACAGATAACATTCAATTGACAGTAGAACAATCAAATAATAAAAGGAAACTAAATATATATTGTAAGTTATAACCAGATAAAATCACCAGTTGATCCAACGTACTCCAACAGGATTGTCGTCCACGGTTGCTTGCTTGAACATTTTGTCGATCAATTACATATGTATAAGACAAATCGAAATAATTATGCCTTTAAAAGATAGCCCTGTGCTAGCTCTACAAGATGTCATGGTTATTTGTTCATTACGACGTCATCTGTCGTCCAATGACGTCATTAAATCCGCTATCTTGTATCCGCCATCTTCACTATTTCCCGCATGACATACATAAAAGCGTAAATCAATACAAAAAATGATGAGATGCTAAAATGAACTCATTCAAAAGTTGCTAAAGTTAACTTGCATTAATATCATTATCATCCATTTACTCAGTTGATGCATAAATTAATAAGCATAAATTAATAGCGCGGTGAATGTTTACACTGAGTGAGTGATCGAGCGACATTTTCCAAGCACATTGCAATAAGTCGTTATTCGCGACTTAAAAAATGATACAAAATTATTCGAAATCAATAATATAATGCTAAAATTGCAATGCAATGTTGCTTACAGGCTCTATCCAGACCCAGGGAGGGGCTTTTGAGCCCCGCTCCAACTTTGTCCGTTTATAACTTTTTTTAATATTAAAGTAAAAGCCGCCAAACGTTTCGACTTTTCCTAACATTTATCTGGGAAAAAAATTGGTATGACATTTCATTGTTTATATTGCTTGCTGTTACCATGGCAAACATATTTTTACAGGCATTTTTTCCAAATTGTGAATTTTCCTGTTTTTTGACCGAGAAAATAACTTTCTTGCAATAACTCATAACCTTTTTAGATCATTAGTAACATTCTTTTATTGAATTTTATTACTTTTTTTACTTTTATTTTTCTGACGTTTTGGAAAAATCAGCTGAATACAAGATGGCGGCTGTTCGGAAATAATGACGTAATTTCTATGACAAATGTGACCCTCCACGGGAAAACAGGTAAAAAGGTGATGACACGGGCACGCTAAGTTAACACGCTAAACAAAAGGAAATTCCTTTAACACGCTAAGCACCGTGTCACGATGCACGGCTTTTAGCATTATCCTTTGTTTCATATCGCACGGTAAAAACAAAGGAGCGTGTTCAGTCTAACAAAGAAGTTTGCACCGTGCAAAATGACACGCTAGCAAGTAAAATGACACGCGAGTGAAATGGCACGTTAGCGATCAGCAACATATAACACGAAATGACTGTTTTGTTATCGATTTCGATTTCGATTTCGTTCGATGACCTAACGAAATTTAATTCAATCGTCCGATTTGTTTTGATTTACAAGTTATAGTTCGATTAAAATTTTGTTCGATTTCGTTATATTTGATAACCTAAGAGATAATTGACATAAGTGGATGTCGAAATCGCTCGTCGAAGGTCCCAACCACGACTCGGAGATGGTAAATATGTCGTATTTATTTTCTGTGATGGTCTGGGTAACCAAATGGAAGTTTTCGCGCGAAGTCAAAGAACGAACATTCAAGTGAGCATTCAAGATTATGAAGCTGTTCTGCTCTGATTCTCGATTGTCTGTTATTGCTCTCCTGGTCGCTACCGTGTGATATGACACGATTTACCGTGTCATATCACACCATTTACCGTGCTATATCGCACGCTAAGCGTGACATCGAACACGCGACTTGAACAAAAGCTTTAGCGTATTAACTCGTGCCAAACAAAGCTACCGTGACTCTCTTTGTTATGCTTATTAAATATGCGCATAGCCGTGTCATTTGACTCGCTAAGCGTGCCGTACCATCGCACGCGTGTCCGTGTCATCACCCATCACATGTGGCATACGCCAAAAGAAACATTTTGTCCATGTTTCGTTGTCCTTCAGAGGACGGGCTTCTGAAGTCTCTCCCCCCCACCCCCTCCCCGGTCCCAGAAGTTCCCAAAAAGCCCGGTCTGAATAGCAGATAATGAAGAATTATATCTGAAAATTAAATTGAGTAAACAGGTATGTCATTACGTGGTTGCCATGGAAACGTCAAAAACTGCGGAGAAACAGGTACTGAAAGTGTGAGCATCTCAAAGTAAATCCTCTTTTTGAACGTCCGTGGGTTAATACGTTGTAAGAATAAGTATCAATCTCAGTATTATAATAATGTTTACTATTTACTCCTAGATTTCTGAGTGCCAACCAATTAGAGAATATTCCACGCCGAACCTTCAGTAATCTTAATCCATCCGGGTGGCAGGATTTCCCTCGTATATTGTGAGTAACTACGATTAATTCACTGTTGAGATTGGGAGGAGGGAGAATTAAAATATCATTATCATGTGTGAGTGCCTTAAATGGAGTGTGTTTATGTGACGTTATCAAAATGATACAATCTAAATCACTTACTCTGCACAGCTTTTATTTCAACATGTATTTTATACTGGTCGAACCGGTACGGACATAACTTGTAATTATTTTAAACGAAATAAAACACACTTTATATCACATAAGGCTAGATATTTTAAAGCTTTACTTTTTTGAGACGATTATGTCATTTTCTTGTTTATTTATTTATTTATATTTATGATTTTTTAAGAGGGTTGCATGGAATGCTTTTATTCCAAAGATTCATTTTCCTGCAATGATCTGAAGCTTTTAAACAAATTGTTTGTTTCAAAACTAGCGTAAAACCTTGAAAGTAGCGACCCCTCGAAAATAACTATAAATTAGGGCCTGTTTACATGGAGGGAGGGTGACCCGGGTACCAGGGTCACCCTCCCAGCCCGCCTTTACATGGGCGGGTTATTAGGGCGGGCTATCATATAGGCGAGCTATCTTTTTTGGCGGACTCTTGTTTGGCGAGCTCATATTTTGGCGGACTTTTTTATTGCAACGGCACGATTTATTAAGCACTACATAACAAACGTGGCAGCAAGAAGAAAGGCTATAGCGGCGAGTTTTTATCGCTTGTTCCGCCATTTTCGCGGGTTTTCAAGTCAACAGAGATAGCCCGCCTAGGAGGGTGCCCCGGGGTGACCGTTTACATGCAGAAAAGATAGCCCGCCTAGGCGGGTGACCCTGGCAAGCAGACAGGGTGACCCGGTAGGCCGGTGACCCTGTCTATTATGTAAACACTTCAGTGTGCTTTGTAAAGAAATGTATGAAAAGTTGGCCCTCCCAGGGTAGCCCGGCAAGGAGGGTGACCCTGGTACCCGGGTCACCCACACTCCATGTAAACAGGCCCTTAAGGACGGTGCCTCCTTTTGTTACTGCACATACGTTCTGCGCATTATTTATTGCGTCATTAGCGCGCGCTCGAGCGCGCGCACATACAGAACATTGCGGAATCTCTTTCAGGCTAAGCTCGGCAGGGAAATAAATGGTCGTTTTCTTCATATAACTTACAAAAACGCGTGGCGACCCCTACTTTTTATGTTATAAAATGGAAGCGGTAAGCCTATTAAACATGTGATTAATTTTTTTGTTGTGTGCAAAAGTTATTTAGACTGTATTTTTGGTATACCAGAGGAGAGCTGTCAGGGTTGATAATGACTACGTTGCGATGATTTTTAATTACAAAACACATAAACAGTAGTTGTTATATTGTTTTATTATATGGCAAACTGGTCCACGATGAAAAGGAGTATTCTGATTTGTTCCCTGAGCGGTCCGAATTTTGCAATACGGACCGCTAAGATGGACCGCTCACGAACTCATTTCGCCGAATTCCTTTTATGAAACATTGAACAAAAGAAAAGTGTTTTCTATTAAGTAGAAACATTTTTCCTCGTGTCTGGCGGACAATTTTGGTTAAACTTTTCGCAAAGCGGCCTGAAAAATGCAAGAATATGCTTAGCTTTGGCGCGCGCGCTTTAGCCGAGAATGGTTGCATTAATTATCAGCAAATTTAAAAAAAGCCATTATAATAAAAACTTTATTGAACTAGCTTGTTCGGTCCATATTGGGAAATATTGGTCTCGTTCTTTTTTTGCAAGTTTATGGACCTCGCCTTCGGCTCGGTCCATAAACTTGCAAAAAAGAACTCGACCAATATTTTCCCAATACGGACCTCACGCTAGTTCAATAACATCTATATATTGCCATTTGTTAAGTATTTTAAAGCTTTTTATATTTAGGCAAATTCAAAGGGAATCTGCGAAAAAAAATATTTTTCTTTTTTTTCGAGTAAATGCTCTTTCAGCATTTTTCCAGATTGAAGCTTGATTATCTCTGGAAAATGCGTGGTTACCCCCAATTTTCTTTTTGGATTCCAATAGCCCTTGCTAAGATCTACTTTTCCCGCATAGTCATAAACCGCGCAAAAATACTTTGGTATTAGGAAGCACCGTCCTTAAACAACCTTGTAATTCTCCAAAGTAGTGACCACCTGACAGAAGCGACCTCTCTCCTCCCTGAAAAAAATGTAAACCACGCTAAAGTTGTGAGTGAACAATTGTTTACTCTATATGAAACGTCAATGTAGACCCGGCGATTATTTCAACCCGGTTCATTTATTCGAGGCTGGTGTTTAGTAAAGAAAGCTAAAATACGGTATATTATAAATCATGCCCACAAAATTATAGAGAAATACTCGGTCACTATAATCCTGGTTCTGCAAATGACATAATGTTTTTATTGTTATTGTTGAAGAATGTTCTCAGATAATCCGATACAGACAATCGAACCAGAGGCATTTCAATGGGGCGCCTATAAAAGAGGAATGCATGTGTAAGTTACGAGTATTTTTTAACACTTTACATTTTTGACATAAAAACAGATACAGTATAAGACTTTAAAATATAGACTGAAAGATGCGCGCGCTCTGATTGGTTAAAAACCATGTTTTATCAGCAGAGTTTAGAAAATAGCTGTCATATAAACGGCATAGAATCTAGCCGTGCATTATTTTCCTATAGATCACGGCTAAAAACTATAGAGCACGCATGTCGCGGATGTTCACTACGCTCAGTTTAATCTTGATTTTCAAAGTTGAACCTGTCGCTTTGATCAGTAATGCTTTACCTGTATTGAAAACGAAGTGAAACTGTATCATCGGAATGATTGGGGGCGACGAATCATGCAGAAAGAAAATAATTTCGTTCTCGCGGAGAGTGGCACGGTCTAACCAGCCGACAGCATTTTTATTTGTAAACAATAACGATCGAAGTGATTTAGCAAAACAACATGGTCGAACGAAAACGTTTAGAGGCAAGAAAAAAATATTGTTTTAGTCATAACAGAAGCCAAAACACTCTCATTTTATTGTTTTTGAATGCCAAATGTCAATGAATAATCTGCAGATATTTTGGGAAGAAGCGGACAAAATTACGACCAGCAAAGTTGAAAATAAATTTGTCAAACTCTACTGAACTTTTAAAAAATTCAGGAGAGGCCACAAAATGGCCACAAAATTTTCGTTTTTTTCAAGAAAACAGAAAACCATGTACATTACAAACTCCTATCCTCACGTCCCCCCCCCCCTCCCCCCCCCCCCTCCCCCACCAACGTCAACAACTTCATTTAATCTGACATCTTGAATTCGCTATCTTGGATTTCACTTCTTTACATTTGTTCCAAAACAATAATTGGATAGTACAATTTTGATTACTACATAACTATTTTTACAATATGATGTTCTAGAGGAATGAATGAACAGCTATTGAAAGTTTTAGCAAACGGAACTAAATGAGTCATGTCGCTTTGTATTATCTTCCTCACAGATATTTGTTGCGGACGAAGCTGAAGATATTGAGCCTAGATTCCTTTCTTGGCCACAGTGCTCAGGAATCTCGAATGTGACGTATTCTTTCATATAAATACTTGAAAATACTGGAATGATAAATAAGCAGAAAATATTTGTTATACAATATATATTTATACCTTAGCCCTATTCTGCCTGGGCTTTTTTTTTCGTTCGTGAGCCTGGGGGGGAAATGAAACTTACATGGTGTGTAAATCATCCGAAAATCTTTATTTTAGTGGCAGTCACGTGTCAATTATGACGTCATACACGCCATAATGACGTCATACATTAAAACAATTCACCATCTTGGATCTTAAATCTTGGATTTCTAAATTGTTCAGAAATATCAGAAAATCTCCAAATTTGTTTTGGAAAAATCAAGAAAAATATAAAAATGCTAAAACGGCAAAGATTTTGGAAGGATTTCATCGTAAAAAGCAAAAATTTTATGAAAACTGAAAATTAAGCTAAAAAAACAACAAATTTGGGTAAAACGATCTGTATCCAAAAAAGTATTTGTGCTATAAAAATGAAACTTATGTGGTGAATAAAGCATTCAAACATGTATATTTCAGTAACAATCACAAATCAATTATGATATCATATCACGCCAAAATAACGTCATACTTTAAAAATCTCCGCCATTTTGGATCCGCCATCTTGGATTTTTCAATTGTTCAGAAATGTCAGAAAATCACCAAATTTGTATAGGTAATCGCATGGGCCCGAGTGCAATTAGGGATTAATTTCACGAGAATTGCCCTCGCCGCTGCGCGACTCGGGCAATTTTGTAAAAACTTTGAAAATACAAGTGAAATTAATCCCTAATTGCACGAGGGAACAATGTGATTACTTATTTATCACATAAAGGGCAAAATTTTCGAAAAACCTAAAGCGTGCGAAAATATTCCTTTCTAAAATCATGCAGAATCACAGCAAGATCAAGCAAAACCACGTTCAGAACAGGATAACGCTGACTGTTATGTAATTCTTAAAAGAAAAATCTAAGTCGTGAAAAAAAAACAAGTTTTATACACTTAATCCAAGCCAGGTACCTGTTTGAATGTTTTGAAGCTTTCCCTGCATGCGAGCTGCTTGACATGTACAATCCTACATCGTAAAACAGCAAACGACGATACCAAACAAACTTGTACAAGTAACTTCTCTCCTGTTTAATTTGACCTTCTTCTTTCTTTGAACAAACTCCGTGCTATTTACTCTGGCTTGCACGTGATGAAGCCCGTATTTAACAGAAGTGAAGCGAAGAAGTCAATTGGCCGCCATGAATGAATTTCGTCGCAAACTAGCCAAGTGTCTAGCTGATGCAAGTTTTCTAGTTTTCAATTGAAATAATCTTCTGTTGTTTCGAGTGAAACACTGAGATTCAGCTTTCGGAATTTCGTTTCAAGCTATCACCCGGTTTCCATTCCTTTCTCATCAAATAACTCGGGAAACTGAAGTCAAACTCAGAAGAGAAGTACAAGCGAGCGCTGTGTTTGAAAATTCTGCTCAAAATCCCGCCGTCAAGAAGCCAACTAAGTGCAGCGCGCTCAGCCAATTAGGAGCGAGGAATTTTGCCGCTCGACCAATCAGGATCAAGTAATCATGCCCTTGATTACCAAAAAGTGCCCTTGATTAAGAAAAAATGCCCTCTGTCTTAGCCAATCAGAATTCAGTAATTTTGCCCGCTATGTGATAAGATTTTAAAACATCGAAAACAATATAAGGATGCAAAAATTGCAAAGATTTTAGCGGAAATCTCATGAAAAAAAAATTAAGCTGAAAATACCAAATTTGGCTAAAACGGCCTGTCAAAACTTGGTTGCCATGGAAACATCAAGTCACGTGATCAAAAAATTTACACATCAAAATGTTCCCAGATAAATTTTAGGAAAAGTCATAAGGTTTGGCTATGATTGCTTGAATGCTCTTTAACGATAAATTTGAAATCAGCGCGGGCACTTTCTGCCCCCCCCCCCCCCCCCACCCCCCCAGGCACAGGATAGGGTTAACCAGGTGCGAAGGCCGCACTGGAAAAATATCAGCCCGAGGCCTTAGCTTGATAATACAAAGACCACGGGCCAATATTCTCCCAGTTATTACATGACAGGGAGTCATAGCTGTAGAAATTAACAACAAAAGACAATAAATTTCAACCTGAATATTTATATATTCCAAAAAACGACGTATTCTGAAACAATTCAAGATTAGAAAACTATATGGGTATGGTACAAGAAGGGTCGAGGGCGATATTCTCCCAGTACTGTCCTGAGATAGTGAGAGTTTATTACATGGCTCTCCCTAATACTGCCGTGCTGTTGCCCGCGCGCTTTGCCAGCCGAACATTGACATCGCTCATATTATTATGCCCGTGGGCATTACAGGAAAATCCGGCCCAAGCTTTTCTCGTGTTCTCGCAACATCCCGCGTGGGTTTATTGCGCCGGTAAACCCATAGAAAGTGTGGTCTATTGCTTAAATAGAACATAGAAAACCATCTTCTATTAGGTAATTAGAACATAGAAAACCATCTTCTATTAGATAAATAAAGACATAGGAACGGAGGTTTTAATTGCTACAGGATAAAAATGCAAATGAGCTATGCCACGACAACTTTTATACGCGGCTCAAAATTCTTAATAGCGAAATTCTCCTTACTAGAATCGAATGTGATTGCGAGTACAATGAGGGAAGTTTTCCAAATTTTTCTAATGTCAAACTGCTAAGAAACTGTGGCGAGTGCATTCAGCTGCTTTTCTAGACCTCACTGAGTGCATCATTTTCTTATAGGACATATGAAAACAATATTAAAATAGCAGGAACTTGAAAGAAAAAAAATTCGTACGCTTGAGTCGCGCGGTAGAACACAAAACTTACAAAGTCGCGAACTAGCGCGAATTAAGAAAAAATCCAATTTGTACGATATTTTAACATTTCTTGAATGAATAATTAAACACTTGCTTCAACGAGAATGTCCATTTTATGGTTTCTTCTGAAATTTTTAGAAAGTTTCTTAGAGTTTGACAAATCTATTTTCAACTTTGCCGGTCGTAATTTTGTCGGCTTCTTCCCAAGATTTCGGCAGATTATTCATTGACATTTGGCGTTCAAAAACAAAATCACGAGTTTGTTGGCTTCTCTTATGACTAAAACAATACTGTTTCTCGTCTTCCACTTGTACTCCCTCGTTCCGCCTCCTGCTCTTACGTATTAGGTCACGTGACGGACACTACATCCTTCCTTTTTTTACGAGAACTTAATTAATCTTAACAAGATTCTAACGGTGAACGCAACTGTAACTATGCCCAGAGTTTCTTAGCTTTACATAGCTTCACAATTCTTTTTGGGCTATTCCCGTTCGCCATAACGTCCTGGAGAATATTGTCCCCTTGTAACTCAGGTTCATTGTCATCGCTGTTAGCACTTTGTACTTCGCTGGGAGTGTAAATCTCTTCACTTCTGTAACGTTCCTATGGTATTGCACCTTCTCAGGAGACTGTATCACAACACTATTGCCTTTTTTTCTCAAAAATTTCGTATGGCTCGCTTTCAAAATTGGCTGATAGTTTGTTTGATGTTTTCTTCTTCAAGAGCACTTGGTGTCCTGCTTGGAGATCATTTGGTTGAGCACCTCTTCTTGTGTCTGCGTATGTCTTCGCTTTTATCTTCTTTTAGCTTCTTTTCCCAGTCGCGATCTCGTAGTTCTTCGTCATTTACTGTGGTTTCGCGCTGCTAGGGCAGCTTTGTGCGTATTTTCCGGCCACACAATGATTCTGCAGGGCAAACTCCTGTGACAGTGTGAGGAGTTGTTATGTATGTTGCACGGTAGCGAACAAGCTCATTCCTCCAATTTTTTCCTTCAGCTTGTGCAATTCTCATGCTCTTTAGTAAACTTCAGTTCTGGCGCTCCACCTCGCCATTTGCTGGCGCCCATAGTGGTGTAACCTTGCGGTGTGAAATACCATTTTCAACAAGATAACACTCAAATTATTCAGACCGGAATTGTGGCTCATTATCACTCGTTATGTTTACTGGCAGACCGTGAACAGAAAATGTTTTCTCGAGGCATAAAATGATCTGGGATGCAATGATCGACGACAAGATTTCAACTTCATAGTACCTGGAATAATAGTCAACAACAACAAACAGGTATTCCCCTGTTGGTATCGGTCCGCTCCCAGGAGATCTAAGGACAAGTCCTGCCATTTTCCTGGTGGTAGCTCAGTAGGCATCAAAGGCTCTAGCGAGGTTGATTGTCCAACTAATTGACATCCGTGACAGGACCGCACATACTTCTCTGCGTCTCTGTCTACACCAGGCCACCATACCTTGGTCCTCAGTCTCCATTTTGTGGCCACAATTCCGGCATGTCCTTCATGTGCAATAGCTAGTACTTGCTGTCTCAAACTTTGGGGAATGACAACGTGAGTTCCGCGTAAAACTACCTTGCCAATGACACATTATATGATAGTTCTTCTCTCACTGGAAAGTATTTAAGACATTCTTTGTTGTGCCAGTCATCTTCACGGATGCACCGCCTTACTTCACATAGTTCAGCGTCGTGATGGAAATGTTCCTCCACCTCTCCTGTTGTCATGGCTTTTGGGGTGGCTGTCTGGGCCATACATATTCTTCTGCAACGTTCCTCATTTTGCCCTCTTGTGGATTGTGGCAACAGCTCAATCGATACAGGCATCTGCAATGTTCTCGCTACCGGGCTTGTATCCAATAGTGTAATCGAAAGTTCAACCCATTCAATGCGGACGGGGGGTCTCGACTTCTTGGAGTAAAAAACTTGCAATGTCTTGTGATCTGTCACAAGGTGAAATCTGATCCCGTGCAGGGAAGTGTGAAAACGTTCACAAGCCCATACAATTGCTAGTGCTTCTCATTCGGTCTGGCTATATCTGCGTTCCACTTCGGTTAAGCTTCGACTGGCACACATAATGACCCGGAATTCTCCCTGCTGTTTCTGAGCAAGAACGGCACCAACCCCACAGGGCTTGCGTCGGTCATCACATGAGTTTCAGCGTCTTTGTCATAGTATCCTAGGAGCTCTGCTCGGGCCAGTTCGTCTTTCAGGTTCTGGAACGCTGCCGCTTGATCTGGTCGCCATTCGAACTCAACACCCTTTTTTGTCAGTTGTCGCAGTGGCTCTGAGAGTGTCGCTAGATCTGGGATAAACCTTCCACTGTACTTTACCAGACCCAAGAATGACCTGACTTCTGAAACTGATCCTGGTTCTCTTGCTTCTACCACTGCTTTCACTTTGTCAGCGGCTGCGCCCACCCGCGACTAGATAGAACATGTCCCATGAATGTCAATTCACTCATGGAGAATTGGCAAGTTGAGGGTAAGGCCACATTCACGTAGACGCCTCATCACTTTTCGCAGGCGCTCATCATGTTGGTCGTGTGTTGCACCATGCACTATAATATCATCTGAGATATTGTGCACCCCTCCAATGTCTTGCAATATCTGCTGGATACCCTGCTGGGTATTTCTCTGGAGCTGATGATATTCCGAACATCAATATTTTATACCGGTAGTACATACCTTTGTGTGTGATGAATGTCGTAATCTCGCGGGACTCTTCGTACAATTCAATTTGGTGGTATCCCATCTTAAGTCTAGCTTACTAAACACTTTACTGTGGCTCATGTCTTGAAGTACTTCATCAATCGTTGAAATGGGATACAGCTCGCGTTCTACAGCACAATTTGCTTGCCTCGTGTCTACGCAAAGTTTCACCTCCCCATTGTGTTTTGGTACTACAACTACAGGGCTGACCCAGTGAGATGGACTGTTTACTTTCTCAATGATATCCATGCTCTCAAGCTCATCCAACTTCTTCTCAATCTTGTCCCTAAGATTAAATGGTGGCCTGCGCAGTGGCTGCACTACGGGTGTCACATCCTCTTTTACGTGCAACTTCAGCTGGTACCCTTTTAATTTTCCTACTCCTGCAAAGCATTATTTGAATTCTTCCACAATGTCACTGCTTACAGAGTTTAATGGGACTTCCTATTTGAAGCACTCCAATCTCGATTGCTGTACCTCCCTAACAGAGGCTATCCCTTCCCTTCGATCACTACAAACTCTGCTTCACAACATACACTGTCACCCAGGACAAAACAACCAATAACTTTCAAAGGAACCCTACTGCCATAAGCCTACAACTTCTTTTCACGCTTTCGGGATTTGCACTCAATCCTCTGGGACTTAAGATCCTCCCATGTCCCTTTATCAATCACATTAGTGCTAGCACCAGAATCAATAAGCATTTTGCACAGAACTTCCTCCAACTAACACATTTATCATCCCACCTGCATTTCCGCCACCCACAGTGAATGCATACTCGTCATCATCACTCTCAGCTTTCGTGGTGCCATCGCCAACCGAGTTCACTTTCGATCTCCTCTTGTTTTGCACATCCAGTGGTGGAAATCCTCTGTTGCTGGTAAAATGTTTGTTTTG
The DNA here is from genome assembly GCA_029204205.1 of Desmophyllum pertusum. Classification (NCBI taxonomy): domain Eukaryota; kingdom Metazoa; phylum Cnidaria; class Anthozoa; order Scleractinia; family Caryophylliidae; genus Desmophyllum; species Desmophyllum pertusum. The sequence goes on along the minus strand of MU825408.1, from coordinate 648,625 downwards.
ACAATCCTTGGCGAAATGTCCTATTTTGTGGCACTTCTGACACTCGGCGTTTCTTGCTGGACAACATCTATCACGACTAAAATGACCCTCTCTGTCACAACGAAAACATCTGCCTTTCGCTTCTCTACCTTTGAACTGGTCAGCGGTTTCTCTGTGCTCGACACGATTTACTTGTTGATCTTCCGCTCCACTCATCGCTTTCAACTGAATATCCACGGCCTCAAAAGAACGAGAAATTTCTTGCACCTTTTCCAGAGTTAAGTGGGTTCCCTTTATCAAGAGTTTTTTCCCGCAACTCGGATGATCTGCACTTGTCGATGACCTGATCACGAATAGGCTCGTCTGCATTTTTCCAATTACAATTTTCTGCTTGGCGTCGCAATCGAGTAATAAATTGACTGATCGTCTCTCCTTTCTCCTGTTTGAGGTTTCTGAAGACGTGCCTTTCGTAGGGCACGCTTAATTTGGTGCTAAAGTGAGCATCAAGTGTTCGCAAGGCTTTCTGATATTCGTCAGCGTTGTCTTCTTACGCTTCTTCCGGCGGTCCTGGATTTTGCAAGGTTTCGAATAATTATTGCACTTCTGTACCAGCGCAGTGTAATAACAAACCTCTTTTCCGAGCAATGTGAGTACTTCCTTTTGCTATGATGTCGTATTCGAAGGACTTTTTCCACTTTTTCCATCGAGGCGCAACCGAGGTTATGGCGCCCTTTCAGTCGAACGGCAGAATTCCTCCAAATTCGTAACTTGCCGCTGCCATGTTGATCTACTAGAAGGTACTGAATATCCTCGTCGCCAGTGTTGTATTCGACCTTAACTGTGTCCTTTATGTAAATCGCATTTAAGCCAAAATAATTTAATCTAACTACACACTCCTAACGCTTCTCGTCTTCCACGTGTAATCCCTTCTTCCGCTTCCTGCTCTTACGTATTAGGTCACGTGACGGACACTACAAGACCCACGGACAAATACCTTGAATATATTCGTTTTATATAATTTCGGAGACGATTCGCTTCAGATTTTCACTTGAATGTACGCTAAACTGCTAAATAAACCGATAAAAATTCTGTCAACAGTTTAGGCCACAGTGTTTTCAAGCACCCAAATAAAATTTTGTGACAACTAAACGGCTTAAAATAAACTACAGCTCAACTCAGCGAATGTTTCGAAAAACAGATATTTAGAATTACTAACCTTTATTCCTTCCACAATCTGAATTATATAATGTTACTGCAAGTCGCTTCACGGCGAACGATAATCCCTCAATAAATTTCTCGGATTCTGTTCACAATGAGCTAAAAGTCCATAATATTTGCCTCCAAGTTCTAGCCAAGCTTGAACAGCCTGAATATTTCCAGTTTGATGAAACGTTTTCTCTGTTTTGAGACGGCGATGCGAAGGATTTGTGATGGAGCAGGGCGCCGCTAGACTTGCCAGCGACAAAGTCGCAACAAAGAGCGACGAACGTCGCGAGAGGACGACTTGTTTCTTACAGGGATTTGAATCAGAGCCTCAATTTTGGGCGCGAAAAAATGATTGACATTTCTCAAATTTTGCGTACTCCGCGCGCGATCGCCGTATGAGATATTATATTCGTGACGGTAATCATGAAGGTATTACCGGACAATTGCAACTCCGACCAAAACATTTCCCAGAGTGTTTCTATCGCCAAACTCGAGAGAAATACTTTGTATTCAGTGCGGGGTAGAAGCTAACACAGACAAGAAGAGGAAGCTGTTTCAGGGCTCTCAGTACCAAAAGACACAAGCGTGCGTTAATGTGGAAAGAATCAGAAAGAATTGTTGGTTGTACTCTTTTCCCGGAGAGCTGTTTGACAAACACAATATGCCGATCGTGTAGCGACAAAACTTCAACGTTGGTAAAGAAAATGGACTTAACAAGAGAAAGTTTGTATTCTGTTAAAGCTCTATTGACTGAAAAGCGTGGAGAAATGGCAACTAAACGGCAAAATGTTCGGAAAACATTCAAATTCAGCCGGCGGAACGAAAATATTCCTTCCTAAAATCACACAGAATCACAGCGAGATCGAGCAAACCCTTACGTTCAGAATAGGATAACGTTGATTGTTATGTAAGTCGTGAAAATAAAAAAAATAACAAGCTTACACACAAACCAAGTAAAACGTAATTTTATTCACCTGTTTACATGTTTTGAAACTTTCCGCTGCGAGCTGCTTTATGTCAATCCTACATCGATAAAACAGCAAACGACAATACAATAGAATAACCTTTATTTTGACACGATGATTATTAAAGCATGACAATGCTTGTGGGGTCGTGTGCTATAAATCAATGACGACTCCAAACAAACATGTAGAGGTAATTTATCCTGTTTAATTTGTCCTTCTTCTTTCTTTGAACAAACTCTATGCTCTTTACTCTGGGTTGCACATGATGAAGCCTGTACTGATTTAACAGAAGTGAAGAGAAGAAGTCCGTTGGCCGCCATGAATTAATTGTGTCTAGCTGATGCAAGTTTTCTAGTTTTCCATTGAAATAATCTGTTGTTTCGAGTGAAACACTAAAATAAATCCAGCTTTCGGAATTTCATTTCAAGCTATCACCCGGTTTCCATTCCTTTGTTATCGAATAACTCGGGAAACTGAAGTCAAACTCCGAAGCGACGTACAAGCGAGCGCTGTGTTTGAAAATTCTGCTTCGAGTAAACTCGCTTTGATCGCGCGCGAGGCTATGACGTACTAACAGACTTGTTTGTTCATTGGCTAACATGCATTGACGTCACCGGTAGAAAAATCCACCGGTAAATTTGGCGCGTTGCAAGTGGGAAAAGTCCTTTCCAACGAAGAAGCCAAAATCAACGAAAGGGAAAAATATTGGAAAAGGCTTTTAGAAAGTCTAGGCGCCCGCGCATGTTTTCCCGCCTTCGTGACGTCATTCGTCCGTCTGTACTCTAATAGAGGACGGTTCTAAACCAATCACAGCGCGAGTTTTACACAGCAAATTATATAAATTATCTTGCCCTGCCAAGGCTTCTATTGGTATTCTTTAAATTGTTTCATTTCAGTGTAATAAACAACAGAACAATTGCAAAGGTGACATACGTAACAAGTTCAAGAGATACAAGTGTCACAATACATCTGTTAGTACAGTTGGACATATTTTTCGTTTTTATTTGTACTTTGTAAATACGTGCCTTTAAAATTTGAAACGACCCCAAAAATCTCGAAACGTTTATCCCAAAGCAGACCATTGCCATAGTCGCTCGACCTGCTTTGTATGGCTGCCTATACGTATTTAATATAGGGGCTAATCAGGGAAGTACCGCACAGAAGGGATACCATGCAAAGCTTTAAAAGGGCCGAATATTTAAACAAAGTCTAAGTTAGACCTGGTTTAAGACTAAATCGAGGTTTAGACAACCTTTTCTGTCAAAAATGGTATATAAAAGGGTAAGGGGTTGGACCTCTGGGTGGAGCCTCCCCGTATAAAACTTTTTTGAGTACCCCCCCCCCCCCCCCCCCCTCAAATTATAAAGTGATCTTAAGCTAGTGTTATACTGAAGAGGAATGCACTGAACATTGTTATGACTCGAGCTGTAAATTAAATGAAAGCTACTTGCCCACATATACACTCTGTCCTCCTAGGCGGTAGTATCTATCACAGAGTTATAATACTACCGGACAGAGGGACAAGTCAATTTGAATTGAAGATTCGTAGCACTATCAAATAATTTGTTCTTATATTCAACAAGACAAGTTTGAAGGTCATCCGTTACAAGCGTAAAGCTTTATTCATACAACGCTTTAATATTTGTGTCCATAATTTGTGGCTAATAAACTACAAACTGAAACGGTAAGAGGCTTGAATAATTAATCTGACATTTCAGTATTTTACTTTATACACGGTATTCTAAACGTGACAGGTGAATAAAAACATATTTGAGTTGTCTTGTTCATCAAACGTATACGGTTTTAAAATACCGCCTTCAAGTGAGGAACAGGCCGCCTTGTTGGAATAAATAGAATATAGTATTAAATGTATGCCTACATTTTCTCTTGGTTTGACTTGATTGTTGCCAAGTACGGAAGACATGAATACTTGTTAAAAAAGGCGAATGTATAATTCTTAACTACAAAGATATGGAAACGAAAAAAGTATCAAAACCTTACAAAGCGGACTTAATAATTATATATATAGTTCTGACATATCACGACAGATTATTTGTGAACCACGACCCTCCCCAAAATGCATTTTAAAAAAAATTAATGGCCCTCCCCAATCAGCGCTCAAAAAATCCTGGCTCTCCCCCAAACTCAATGGCATTCTTATTTTATTCTTATTTTACTATTCCTCTTCAGCCCCCGAGCAATACCAAGATGTTATTTTATCTTACGTTACTTTACTGACTAATATCAACACTTGATCGAAACAAACAGTGACAGCCGTTGTGACAGTGAATTCTAAGTAAATTCACTGACAATGCTACAGCTTGTTGACGTCAGTTTGCAGAACGCGGGAACGTACTGTTCCTTAACCAGAGCATAAAATTATATTAAATTGATGTTCGTTGACAGAGAGGTACATGTTCTAAAATATCGCACGAATTACTCTCCTCTAGGAGTCCAATCAATTCCGAAACTGAAGCTATTCACGTTAGAGATTATAGATATTTTCCCGGTGATTTAATTTTTGCTGCTCTGGTGGCCTCTGGATTCAGACGAATGACCGGCGACAGCAATCCGATTGTGGCTAGAATGTTACCATGCCCCCTGGGCACATTTTCAAACTCTTCCACCAAAGGAGCTGATGGATGTACAGATTGCTCTCCAGGTATGTTCTAACTTTCTTCGGCAGCTGTTTTTTTTATATTTTATTCAAAGATTGATATATGATTTCAAAGATGACAATCGGCCACATGAAGCCGAAGAATCGGCTGTAAAAGAAGCCAGTTTTATATGTTTGCAGTTTTATTATATTTTATTATATATTATTATATTAAGAAGCTTTACAATTTTCGCACCTCTTTTGTATACTAGCCTGAGATCAGGCTCCTGAAGTAAATTTGCGAGCGAAGCGAGCCGAGTCGCTGCCCGGGGCGAGAACGAAAGCGACGGAGCCTGAAGACATTCCTTTGATGCCGCCGATCCGCCCTCCAGTAATTGTTATAAAATGTCAACAAGTCACCTGGAGTGTTTGGCGTGCTTTCCAAATTAACTTATTGTTAAACTAGAATGGATAAATAGATTATTTCCCACGGCTAAAATGATCGTTGCGTATCAAGTATTACCCATAAATCAAGCTTGAAAGTAAAAATTGCTAAAAGTAAGCGTAAGCTTAAGAGAAACTTACCGCAATACGCGTATGCAAATTTCCTTTGTTGACACAGCGCAACCGTGAATTGACAAAGGCAATTCAAAGATGCGACAAAAAGCTTTTTCTGTTAAAATTTGTGTTGAAATAAACGCCACAATTGCCTTTGGAAGCAAAAAACTTTCGATTTTCTTTCGTGCGTAAGCCCATGCAATGCAATTTTAGCCAACGCTACGTCTCTGCTGAATGTTCAATTTTCAACCGTAATTTTCTCTCCCGGGGTTTTCTCTTCGCAAATGAAAGGACTCCAACACAAAAGATCGCCGGCTAAAGCCCCTTCCACACGAGCGAGTTTTCCTTGACAAGTTTTCCTTGACAAGTTTTCCTTGCTCGTGTGGATAAACAACAAATTTAATTTGACAAGTTTTTCCTTGACAAATTTTATTTGCTCGTGTGGACGATAAACAATTTTTCTTTGACAATTTTTCTTTGTAACAACAATAATATTGTACAGCAGATTATCGTATTTAATAGGATCCAGGTCGCGAGCAACAAGATAAGGCCGCTGGGCACCAGGGATTCCTTGTCAAGTTTTCCTTGTTGCACGTCCACGCGAACAAGTTTCGCACTTGGCAATTTTTCCTTGACAAGTGCCTTTGTTCAAAAACTGGCACGCTTGTTTTTGAACAAGGACACTTGTCAAGGAAAAAATTGCCAAATTTCCCTTTCCACACGAGCAAGGAAAACTTGTCAAGGAAAACTTGTCAAGGAAAACTTGCTCGTATGGAAGGGGCTTTAACCGGCTCCATGTCCATGTTTTGGCGGTCGAGTATGCGCTCTTTTGCCACAGATTCTAGGCATATCTTTTGCTCTTCCTTGAGCCGAGGGATATTTGAAAAATCTGATGGCAAAGAATAAATTCCGTAACGCTTGCTCGGTCAATTCTCCTGTATTCAACTTCAACAAACAACGCGTGACCTTGTGTTGTCAACATATGTCATCATTCACCGCGAATCTGTCACCAATCAGATCATGATACAGTGGAACCTCGATATAACGTCGTAATAACGAATTCCCGATATAACGATTTTAAGGGAAAAGAGCCACAAATATCGTTATATCGGGGTATTGTTAATAATTGATTTTTGATGTACAGTATAAATCCCTAACGTAACAAACTGTTGACAGACACGTTACAGTCCTTATGCAATGAGAACTAAATTATAAAGGAAAAGTATTGCCCGGGAGTATTGTCAGATCTTTTCAAGTGTTAAGCTTCCTTTTTCATCGCGTGATGATTGATTTTATCGTTATATCGGGGTAAATTTTACGTTTGGGCTGCCAGATTGTGATCGTTATATCGGGAATATCGTTATATCGAGTATCGTTATATCGGGAGTTTTCTCCATACATTTACTGTAACATTTGCCGGGACGTAAAATGTTGATCGTTATACCGGGAACATCGTTATATCGAGTATCGTTATATCGAGGTTCCACTGTACCAGAATCTGGTATCATGGATCGGCGGCGCAATTTTCCCTTTCGTAAACGGTCGCTGCCATTTCTAACGGTCGTTGCCATCCCTGGTAACGGTCGATGGACCAGGACAAATACATTATATCAGTTATTTCAACGACAAACCTTGCGCATACAACAGCTTTTATAATACAGTTGAATCCCGATAACTAAAACATTGAAGGCGAATCGAAAAAGGTTCGAGTTAGTGGGAGGTTCGAGTTATCGAGGGTTTGAGTTATTGGGCCGGATTTAACATTACAAGGCAAACTTGAGTAAAAAATCACGCGATTTCGCGTTATTACCCACGATGCAAAGAGAGTGTAATGGCATCGACCATTATAAAAGGCATAGACCGTTACCAGGGATGGCAACGACCGTTAGAAATGGCAGCGACCGTTTACGAAAGGGAAAATTGCATCGGCGGCATCAAAGGAATTTCTAGACTACGAGTAGTCCCTAATTTTTCTCAGATCGAGGAAATCGAAGATTTCCACGTGGTATTTCAACGGCTTGAAATACCACTTTCTTCCAAATATAAGTGTGACAATTGACTCTAAGAAAAAAAAACAAGATGGCGGACATTTCTATTGTTTAGCGTGTGGACTAAAGTGGGCATTTCAACGAGATTATTTGTCCAAAGTGTCCAAAAACCTACGAATATTTAAAGCAAAACACTTGTGTGTGGTATAACAAAGCATTCCATTGCTAAACGTTTCAAAACGAAGCTCCAATGACATCTGTGAAGCTAGTCGATCGTCGTGTACATGCTCGGGTAGGATATCTGCCTCATCACGAGCCGCTTACGAGCCGGTATTATTCCAAATACTACGTACAACTCATGCTATTATTTGTTTATAATACAAGTTGTATTATAAACAAATAATAGCATGAGTTGTACGTAGTATTTGGAATAATACCGGCTCGTAAGCGGCTCGTGATATTTTGGACAATTTTGAAATATTACTCGCGGTATTATTTCCAAATACTACTACAACTCATACTATTACCTATACTAATTAAGTGAAAACGAACGCAAGCAGAAGCACAAGCGCAAGAACGAAATATTCACCATCAAGATTTGATCATTGTTAAAACCAGGTTTTTGACTGACGGAAAACATCAATCTATTTGTTTTACCAGAAGCTTATCACCTAGAAGCGTGTAACTTCTCTTTATATGTTTGGGACAATGCGTGGGTTTTTTCCCGACCAATCAGAATCGCTGAATCAATTTTGCCCTTATATGGAAACTAGGATTTGCGCGCTCCTCGCGGCTCCTCGCGAGAACTACATCTGTAATGGCGGCTTCGCGAAGAAACTTTTCGCCCGAAGAAAATATTAGGACATTTGTAATGCTGGGAAAGCGCTAAGTGTCGAAGTATTATTTAGAAGAGTTCCCGGTGAGTTGACAGAAACCTTGAAGGTCTATTTCGACTTGTCCCAATGAGTTTGAATCGGTGAAATGCATTGAATAGCTTGTTGTGAATAGGGAAAGTGACAATTTTTTCGATAGCTAAATACGCTGTGCTTCAGGATTTCTTTGATTTTATATTTTCGGAAAGAAAAAGACCAGCATGTGGTACGAGTTGAGGAGCTAGCCAGCTAGCCGGGATATGTAAGATACAGAGTAGAGGAAATGCCATCGCCGGGTAAGGATCTTGTGTTATGTTTTTGATCGCTGTCAACAGTTGTTGATTTCAAAGAACCGCAAGTAAATCTTTTTGCAGATTTTTTGAGCAAGAGGACATTATTACAGTCAAAATAACGGCAGTATCAATCGAGGAAATAAAAAAACTACTCCTTTATCCGAAAATTACGAGTATTTTTGTAAATATGTTTTGGTGTTTACTTAGCGTGTTTGTCGACAGAAATAGCGTGCGGTAATAATGTGGTTGTTTTCAAGTTCTCTTGTAGATTTTTTCTGAGAAAGATAATTTTAAAACTTACAGTCAAAGCAGCGACAGCGGCTTTAACAAAATAGAAAGCTATTCAGTTACCTAAAAATGTGGAGTATTTCGCTGCAAACGAATTTGTAAAAAGGTGTCGTTATGTTTTTAACGAGTTCTAGATCGATCTAACGCGCGGATGATAATTATTATTGTTGTTTACAAGTTTGGTTTATATGTATTAAAAGAACACACTGCGTAAAATAACGCGTGTCGTGGTCCTGAAATTACACGATACGGACCCGTATTCTTCGAGAATACGGACAAATCCGGTGATATCGTGCTCCAGACACGCGACGTGTCCACCGCGTGTCAGGACCCGTATTTTCCCCGAATCGGACTTTTTCCGTGGCATGGAAAATCCGATGTCCGGGTACGTCATTGAAACTCGGCGTGTCAAGGCCCGGAAATTTTCTTATTCTTCCGGATTTGCCGAGAATGAGGGCGTACCGTAGAACGAGCACAGTCGATCAAGTTGCGCATTTCGCATCTCATCCTTACAAAATTATTATTTGCTTTTCTTTAAATGATTGTCATCGACGGAATTCCACGGTACGAGACGTGTCACTCAGGATTCCTGTCCCAGATATTCCACGGTACGTCACGTACCAAAGAATTTCAGTGGACTGAAATTCCACGGTACGTCATGTGCCAAGCAATTTTTTTACCCGAATTTTCATAGACCGCTAAAAGGCACCAGCGTCTCCTGTTTCTACAGCAATTCCTTGTATCCTGATCCCTTTCCCGACCACCGATTTATAAACGCGTCTTTGCATAATGAAGAACAACATTTGCTTTTGAATATAACACCTTTTATTGAACAGTCATGATTGTAAAACTACAGTTGTGTACGGCAAAATGCCTTATCCTTATGATAATATCATTTTCAAAAACTTTGCCTCAAGTTCAATAAGTAATGTCAAGCTGTTCACATCATTTACTGAATGCTAGCAAGAAAGTATATTGATCACATCACATGTCTCCAGTGCATTTCAAATTCTTGCTGTCACTGCAGTTCCTCAATAACAATACATTTAATAATATTGTGGTCTTTTCTTGGATAATTTTCACATCAGCCATCAGCATGCCTATCAAAGAAAAAGAAGAAAACACAATTTCAGCGAAAAATAAAGTAAAAAGCACTGAATTAGTGCAACTGGGGCAATATGCCTTGAAGGGTGTGGAGAAAAAAATGTTTCCAGGAATAGTCAGTGGTCAATAGAAATACTCAACAGTACAGAAATGTAATGTAAATGGTCTGAACCCTGGGGTCTCAGTACATTGTACTTTCTTGTTTAATGCTATCACCCAGGGCGCGAGGGTGGTTTGGTGAGAGTAGTCGTAAGTACTGAAAAGGATTGTTGTTGATGATGATATTTCACCAGGTGAGGACATGGACCCCCTTTTGGACCGGGTCCATGGATCATTTCAGTACACTGTATGGACCTTGTCCATGGAACCCCTATTATTCTTACCCTCCATCCCCCCGCCCAAAAAAATTGAAATCAATAATAATCAATAAAAAGTAACTACTGTTGAAGCTCTTGTTGCGACCACTCTTGTAAGCGACCAAGCCCTAGCTACGACCACCATTGTGAAACCCTATTTGAATTGTCATTCAAACTCTGTAATTAAAAGCTCTCATAAGAGACCGCTCCTGGCATCTGTAAGCGACCGCGACCACTTTTGGGAATTACCAACTGGTCGTTTCTTTTGTTTTTAAGCTCTCGTAAACGTCCACTTGTTTATGAGACATTGTATTATTTGTAATCATCTGAATAAGAGACGTTTTCAATCTCTGTGAGTGTCCAGCCTCTATTGTTTCAGCGCATGGTCACTTAAAACGGCCCATTCTTGTAAGTGACCAGCACTAGTTATGACCACTTTTTTGAATTCCCAAGGTGGTCGCTTACGAGAGCTTCGACTGTAATAAGCCCATGTATTACATGTACATGTATTTAATTTGATTAAGTTTGACTGACTTTAATATTACATTACGCTAACTCAAAGTAAATTTGTTTTCCCTTCAGGTCATTTTCTTACTAATTTTACCCTTGATAACTTGAACCTTATTTGATGAAGTGTACAGTGACTCAACATTTTGGATGGGATGCTAGTCCATCACTAGTAACCACCCATCAGTGCCATCTTTACTGTCAAGTTGCCCAGACCAGTTCATCAGTGCCCATTATTTTAAACTTCTGAGTGGAGAGAGGAAATGTGAGAGTACATGTGTGTAAAGTTTTGTGACCGACATTTCGACAACTTACAAGTTCCAGATGAAAAATAATCATTTTTGGTATTTATGTAATTTGAGCTCGAGAGGATTACATTGCATTACATTGCATGTTCATGCTGTATTTCAAAACGTCTCATGAAAAGAATTCAAGACTTTTTGTTTCATGAATGAGTTTGTACTTACAGTTTTTTGACGGGCTCTCGCGCGAAACGTCTCGAGAGAAACAAGACTTGTCTCACAAGAAATGAGACGAGACAGTGGTAACTTACTTTTGAGCAGTACTGTAGGTTGTCGAAATGTCAGTCATAAAACTTAACTCTCACATTTCCTCTCTCCATTCACAAGTTTAAAATAATGGGCACTGAGGAACTGGTCTGGGCAACCTGACAGTAATGATGGGTGGTTACCAGCGATGGAATAGCATCCCATCCAGAATGTTAAGTCACTGCACACTTCGTCAAATAAGGTTAGAGTTATCAAGGGTAAAATTAGTAAGAAAATGACCTGAAGGGGAAAAAATAGTAACTAAACTCAGTCAACCTTCATCAAACAATAAATTACCGTAGGTTTCATAGGGTTTGGTAATCAACTACACTGAACTGTACATGTATATAGTAGATCAATCCAATCTCGTTCCCAGAGTCCTCATTACCCTTGTCCAGCGGTGGAGCGGCCAACAAGGACCTCTGGGATAAAGCGATCCGTCATGACCGGATTCTAGGATTTCCGGCTCTACTACGCATATGTTCGACCCCATGTTTCAACTAACGGACGCCAAGATTCTTGGACTTCCTGTATTACTGCGCAAGTTAAGCGCAAGTCAGGCGGATCGCTATATCCCACTGAGAGGTCCTTGTTGGCCGCTCCACCACTGGACAAGGGTAACGAGGACTCTGGGAGATTGAACTCAATCAAACACAATCCACAATCTTAAAAACATACATGTACAAAATCAAATATACCAGATACATTTTACAGTACTGTATATCCACAGTATTTTATAAGGGTTTGTATGGAATGTAACGGTTTTGTTTCAGACCATACATGTAAGATGGTATACAGGTAAATTTGAATGCATTGTTATGTTGTGTATTCTTTGTATGCAGGGGCTACATGATATGATTGTACTTTGTTGTTTGCCTGTTCATTGAAGTGATTTCAGCAAGCTACATGTACAATGTATTGTTGTTGAGGTTTCCACTACTAACAGAAGACAAGGCCAAACAGTGATTTCCAGAGTTCTTGACACTTGAAGCAAAAAATTCACCTAATTCATTCAATACACCCTAAAATAATGTTCAAACTGCCATTGGACACATGAGCTTGGTAGGGAAATCCAGCAACCAGTTTTTAAAAAAAATTAGCTTTGCCAAGTAGACAGGGTAACCACAACAGCTTGCGCCTATTACTGTGTACCCATAAACCGGTCCCCAGTCCATTTAATACACGTGAACAGGCCAGACCACAACACCAGGAACTATGCCCCCTACTCTTTTCGAATAGTGATGTGGGTACTTTGACGTCCCCTACTAATTTAGTATGAGAAGGTGTTTAAGGCCAATGGCTTGACATCAATGCCCAATGACGCAATCATCTGGACTGAGACAAGGTATTAGCACAGTCAGCATGATCTTACTCGTAACTAGTTATTTTAAGACCCTGGTTTGTGGTCCGGTGCCCAAGCAAATGAGCTAACCAGGCGACAACAAGCAAGCCCATCTGCTCCCAGGATCCCCTCAAATTCAAGTTGAGGGGACCCCGGGAACATACATGTAGGGGATTGCTTGTTGGCAACTGGTTGTTGGATATGGTTGCCAAAATGTAGCAAAATTCGATAAAAATACATTTCCATTCGATAAAATATATTTCCATTCGATAAAATATATTTCCATTCGATAAAATATATTTTCATTTCATAAAATATATTTTCATTCGATAAAATATATTTCCATTCGATAAAATATATTTTCATTCCATAAAATATCTTTTCATTCGACAAAATATATTTTCATTCGATAAAATGTATTTCCATTCGATAAAAATATATTTTATCGAATGAAAATATATTTTATCGAATGAAAATATATTTTATCGAATGAAAATATATTTTATCGAATGAAAATATATTTTTATCGAATGGAAATATATTTTATTGAATGAAAATATATTTTATCGAATGAAAATATATTTTATCGAATGAAAAATATATTTTATCGAATGAAAATATATTTTATCGAATGAAAATATATTTTATCGAATGAAAATATATTTTTATCTAATGGAAATATATTTTATCGAATGGAAATATATTTTTATCGAATTTTGCTACATTTCGGCAACCATAGTTGGATACCCCAGCGAGGCACAGTTGTCCATCGCAGTTTGAACAAGGGCATTTTGAATTTCTGAGCGCTTGGGTTACCTGTACTGTGACCACACAAACAGAAGATGGTAAGCCTGCATTCTTAGTTGGGGAAATCTCAAACAACGTACAAATATCTCACCAAAATCACCTCAAACTGGCCAGAGCAGCGGACAAACAACAAAAATACAACATAGCAACAGGATGAGTCAATTTCAGTCACAAACTTTTGGATTTATACCGCCTAAAATTAAACCGTTATATTCCCATACAAACACTTATAAATCGAGTAAGCTTAAATAACTTTAATACTTAAGTTATATTTTGTATATAAGACACCGCGCATAAAAGCAAGAATCACGTTCGTGTTCTCTTAGAAAAACGCAAAGAAGTCAAAGAAGTATCCTATGATTGATCTACAGAGGTCAGGTCAACATATTAGATAACAACTAAGAAGACTCACTCACCGGTTTTATAGCGACGGGGACTGAATCGATGAATCGATCATGGATTTAGACACAGGAATGTTGATCGCACATCAGGGCGATCTCGCTCTCCTTCTTGTTCTCCAGCTCAGGACGAGTTTTCGATTAACTAACTCATCAATAACAGGAAGAAAAGACTCCAAGTCGACCAAAGTTGGTCGTTGAAATAGAAAACTTCGTCACCTTTCAAAATGGACGCGGGGAAAGCGTCTTCTCATGCGTTTAACCGCTGACCGTCAACAGCGGCGACTAATAGGGCCCAGTCTCTGAGAGGCGCGCGATAAGTCGGCATGGCACTGAAATAGGCGGTGTAACCTGTAGCATTGAATTGTGCTGTAAATTATACATATAATTTATGAAGCTTCTTTCTCAGGAACATATTACAGTGTCTCCTTTTCACTCTAGTGTAGGCCGCGAGAGCAAACGTCGAATATTTTCCTTATATACCTCATACAGCCCTTATACATAATTTCTTTATACGTCAATCCAATATAGCTCCCCGCCGGACATTTATACTTGTACGGATTCAATTTTTTTTCTTTACGGACATACATTACGCAATAAGTAAACGAGCGTAAAGATACGTATAGACTACCTTTACGCGATACGTAAACGAGCGTAAAGATGCGTATAGACTACCTTTACGCGATACGTAAACGAGCGTAAAGATGCGTATAGAATACCTTTACGTGGTACGTAAATAGTGAACGGGAAAGAAATATTCGCTCATGCGCCATGTTCACCGTCTATGATTTCGCTCATTGACACTTTTAGTAGTTTGGCCGGATTCAGAGATCTGAAATCCCTTGACACGCCGCAATCCGCGTACCCGGGCCATGATTTGTCCTGACACGCCGCGACTGACGTGTCGTTAACATGATACTCTACGACACGCCACGTATCCTGACACGTCGCGTTCGGATCTAGGATTCGTCGAGTGTCATGAAATATCAGGGCCCCGTAAATTCCACGAAATTACTCATTTCACGCAGTGACAAGGTTTGAGAGCCGACAACCACTTAAGCTCAAAATGGGTTGTTTAACCTGTCTAGTTAGTGTACAACTGAATTATATAAGTCGATGATTCATTTATTTCACGAACTTGTAGCTGAGGATTTGTGTTCGCAAAGCTTTCTTTCGCTGTCAAACTGAGTTAATATTAATTTCAAAACAACCGCTTCCAGTAGCTATAAGACTTTTCCCAACAAGAAAACAACCGTTATATTTCGATCAAACTATCGACAGTATCGCTTCAGAAAAACCAGATAGCTTTCCTTGTCCAAAAATGTGGGTTTTTTTTCTCGTGGGTAACGTTTGTACAATGTTTTTGTGCAAAGTTTTTGAGATTGTTAATGTCGATCACGCGGGGAAGAAATTGCATTTTTTCATGCATTTGCTTTGAGAGCAGTTCTTCCGACCCAAAAACCACCTTTAACACTTTAAAAAGTTGATTAACATATACTAATATTAACGTTTTACCGATTTGTCTTTTATTTAGCCGTATTTAGTGAGCTTGTCGCTTTAAATTAGTCTTGCGGTAAGCGAATTTTCCACTCGTAATTTTCGAAATTTTGTGGCTAGAAAATATCGTATCATGAAGTTATAGTACAGATGTAGTACACAATAAAACACTTGCTTTTTAAACTGTGGTGTTGATGTTTGATATTTTTGCTAGAAAAGATATGTAATGAGTGTGTATACTTTATTAAAGCTGGTTGATTCTCAGAATTGCAGACAAGATTCCCGGAAAATCGACTACGCAGTACTCACTTTTACGCGCCTCGACGAATAAAAATATTCCCGGAAAAAATCCCGCGCGCGCAACACGCGCGTTAAACTGCATCTGCCATTCCATATAAGGAAGTTAATTTTGATTGGTCGGGAAAAAACCCACGCATTGAATCGAACCTATACGCTTCTAGGTGATTAGTTTCTGGTTTTACTCATTGACTGAAAAATCGAATAATGTTGTGCGAAACGAACAATTTTCACGGCAGCGACGTTTTTAACCAGCAAGATTCAAAGATTCAAGGTAAGGCCCAGTTCAGACGCCGTACTTCACATGAGCCGAATCGAATTCGAATTTAGGCCGACCCAAATTAATTTAGACCGGCTGAATTGATTCAGACGCCGAGCTTAATTCAGCCGAACTTAAATTAATAGGGGAAAATTGCTGTTATACTGAAAAATACATTATAATAATTCATGCATTTGTTTCGGCTCATGGGAAGTTCGGCGTCTGAATCAAAGCCGGTCCACGGCCGTTATTCCCGGCTGAGCAGGCGGGAAGAACGGCTGAGCCGATCAGAATTCATTCAGCCGTTCTGAATTGATTCAGACGCCGTACCTCACATGAACTTAATTCATCGAATTCGATTCGGCTCATGTGAAGTACGGCGTCTGAACTGGGCCTTAAGCAATAAGCACATATTTTGATCCTTCTGCTTGTGCTTCAGGCTTGTGCTTATGCTTGCGTCAAGCCCGTTTTCACGGCGAAATCGATATAAGGTCTCTGGTGCTTGCCCTTGTGCTTGCGTTGCTAGAGAAAACCAGGCTTAAACGGTTTACATGCCTTGCTTTCTATGTGAAAATAATGGTTGCCCAATTATTGGTGAACAAGTTGAGATTATCTAAGGAATTAAGTTAGGGGTGCAAAGCTTAAATTTTCGAAAACGTTACATGAATGATGTGATTGTAGGAGGACGGTTGTTGCTTGCAAGATATAGTCAAAGTAATAACAGAAATAAATCAAGTAAATAAATCGATGGAACGCCGAACGTCACGGAAAAAATTGTAGGTGCTTTGGTCTTAAAGAAAAATTTTACCAAAAGTAAACAAACTCTTTACGAAGTGGAATACTTTTTTGCAGAACTCGAGTAAATATTTATACAGTCAGGTAAATAAAAATGATATATCAAGGTTTCAAACTGAACTGAAATACTTCATGGTGGTTCACTTTTTAGGAGGATTTTACTCTGATGATGTCGGCTACGCGGCCAGTAGCTGTAAGAAATGTCCCAATGGTTCTTTTGTTCTTTATGACAAAACACCAGGAACACAAAAGCAAGATTGCAAGACCTGTCCAGAAGGTAACAATTGATCACAGGGCTTCAGTTTTCACGATCCACAAGAGTGTACTTTGATTAATTTGTATTTCGGATCCACCATAGGAACAATCAGCCTCAATCATGCAGTTGTTAGTAGTTCCAATAGCCCTTTTCACGGTTAACCTGAAATATTTGCATAACAATACAGCTAAACATAGAAGCGAGGCAATTTCGGGCACAAGCTGTAAAACATCGTGATTTTCTTGAGCTCCTTAAACTATGTTAACATAAAAATAGTTTTTAAAACGGAGAAGAACTAAATATGCAACTATTTTAGTCAAAGTTTGCCGTAAAGATCGTAATCCGATCTCCCTGTTGCTTATGCGATTATTCTAAAAACAACGTAAACTAAAAGATTTGTAGTTCTTCTACATTTTAAAACTGTTTTTATACTAAAAGAGTTGAAGTGTATTGTTATGCAAATATCGCAAGTTAAGCGTGAAAAGGGCTATTTATATCGATTCAAAGATGGGTTCGTATTTGCCGTCTTTGTTAAAGTAGTTTGAGAAATTAATTGAGTATTCTGCGGTACATGATACAAGTTGTTTATTAGTTTCTAATAAGCGAAGTTTTCCTAATTGCACATTTCAAAAAGAAAATTAACGATAAAAGTAAAGATCAACGTTTCGCTGTCTTCATAACCCGGGTGGGACTCCTATAATACGAAAGTGACGGGGATGCTCGTCGTCTCTTTTAGGGGTCTAAATTACGGATTTTGGTCCCCCTTAGGGTGTTCAGGAGGGTGAGGCTAAATCGCGTGGGTGGGTGGGTCGTGGGTCGTGGGTCGTGGGTCGTGGGTCGTGGGTCGTGGGTCGTGGGTCGTGGGTCGTGGGTCGTGGGTCGTGGGTCGTGGGTCGTGGGTCGTGGGTCGTGGGTCGTGGGTCGTGGATCGTGCGTCGTGGGTCGTGCATCGTGCTGGCCCATGATGAAAAGAAGGATTCTCACTGATTAGTTCCCTTTTAATAGGAAAACCTTTTTTCTATTGAGTAAAAACATTTTTCTTTCATGTCTGGCGCGCAATTTCGTTGTTTTTCCCTTCATGTCTGCCGGACAATTTTGCGGTTGAGTTTCTACTTCTGTCCGCGCATGGATTGTCTTCAGCAGATTCCACCATGGTCAAGATGAATTAGGGCTGCAGATGCACGAACAAAGGAACTTTGCGTTAACATTTCAATTTATGAGACATCAAAACTTACATATATTGCCCAGCACTGTCGCGAAAGGAAATTTCCCTGTTGTTGTTGAACTCAGTTATTGTAGACCGGCCTTTCACAGGAGCGGAGTTTTATTTCAGTTCGCCCAATTATATTCGCTAAACAGTGTACCGAGCGATACCCTGCGAGCAGAGTCGCTTTTTTCGATCTTCCTCCTAGGAAGATCGACGGGGACTCTGCTCGCAGGGTAACCGAGCGACCATTATTGTAAACTGAATAAAAGCATTTATATTATCGTTGACATATATCCCGTGAACAACTTAATTGAAGTCATTCTCCCAGGAATCCCAACGGAAATGTTTCGACACCAGTTTCCTATTGATCCCCACATCCACATATGAACTCCTTCCTGATTTAAGTGTTCCGATTTCATACAACTGGCAGTAGAGAAGTAACTGATTGGCTTATCAGCCAAACTGAGGAAGGTTGTCCTGGTCTATAAAATCGTTTGGAAGGTCTTCTTGTCTATTTCAAGATTTTTCAGTCTTAAATAAATAAAAAAAAGATGTTGTGAACCACTAGAACAGCGATAATGTCAGCGTAACACCTTCACCAAAGTAAACATATTTGAATGAAAGCACACAACCTTAAGAGCCTCTGTCATTGGCGAATATTCTGTGGCCCTTTTTTAACATGTCATTTTGTAGCGAATTCAAATTGACCTTGTTAAGCACCACACGTACACGCCAGAAATCCACCGGGGCAAAATAACAACTGCTGTTGCGAGATGGCATTTGATTCATGTATATGAGTGATAAAGTGTCAATCTCGGACCCACGACCCACGACCCACCCACCCACGCCGATTAAACAATCTCGTTCAGGACGGAACGGTGACATTTTTAGCCATCAAGGTATCTTTTAGGGTTGCACGCGAAGAAATAATAAAAAAAATTCCGTCATACTGTGTAAAATGGTATCTTTTAGGGGTCAAAAAAGGCTTGAGCCACGCCAGATTGGTCCCTTTTAGGGGTGTAATTTGAAATTTCCGACGAGCATCCCGGTCACTTTCATATGGGAGTTCCCCCCCCCCCCCCCCCGCGGGCTTCATGACAGCATTGTCAAGCTCGAATGCAAATGTATTGTGATGTAGTTGAACTACTTGCGATGAAAGTATGAATAGCTAAATGTAGAGGTATAGAAAATTATATAAAATTAAATCAAGAAAGTATGGTTCTAGGTGAAACGTTTCGCACGAACAGAGTCAGATTCAGTTCCGGTTGTAGCCATTTTTGATAAAAAAATGTTTCTTTTATTAGTTTGCAAAACTTTATGGATTCCGCCAAAAAAATCCATCCAAAAAATTCACTGACTCCCATGCAAACTAAAAAATATTTTTACAATAACTGTCAAAATTCTCGCGCACTCACAATAACTGTCAAAATTATCGCGCACTCATTGGCTAATTTTTATTGTCAATAAGAGGACAGACACATGAATGACGTAATCTCGCGCGGAAAGGCTTTAAATTTTGCCAAAATGGCAGCGTTGTAAGTTCTCGATAAAGTGAAAACTTACATCTGAACAGGAGTTCTTTGAGGCGTAAATCATGAAAAGTCGTTCACAGGTTGCTTTCCAATCGGCAGACTGAGAATTAATTCAAAGGTAAAGCGAAAGAGAACAGTATTTGTTGTAGTTTGACGTTGAAGTTGAGTGGAATGGAGTCCATTTATTTTGCCGCGTGTATAAACTTCAAAACAACTGATAAGAATGGACTGAACTTGCGAATATTTCAGCGAGTTTACAAGAATTTACAAATGGAATAAAGGTTAGTTTCAGATAATCTGTCTAAGAAATTTATTATCGGGTTATTGTACGTAGTTTGAAGTTCACGAAGCTGTGAATCTCGGAATCGTTTCGGCTAAAACAAATTCAGTTCACTTTTACCTGGTTTCCCCTCGTCTGAAGTCTACGCTTGATCGTTTTGTTATTGTAAAAAACAAATGGACGTCAGTTTTTAATGCGTCTGTCCTGTTATTGATCATGAATTTCGTCATAACATTGTCAAAGTAGTCTGCGGATCCACTCGGCTTCGCCTCGTGCCGGATCCACAGCTACTTTGACAATGTTATGACGCAATTCATGATCAATAACAGGACAGACGCATAAAAAACTGACGTCAATTTGTTAAATATACCTCCAAATCACCAAAAAATACAAATCCGCAAAATAAATTGTGCCCTACGGTAACTAATATCATACATTGTTATGACAGTTTCAAAGTGTAGTACAACTATTATTCAATTTTCAACAGGAACAGAAACTGATTTTTTCGCTGGAGACCGTGCTTGTAAATGTCTGGAAGGATTTTATCGAACCCATATGTTCGAGAAATGTTACGAATGTACTGGACAAGGTGGACTGAAATGCAAAGATGATTACGCTTCTTTGAAATCTGGTTATTGGTGGAAATGGCGGAACAAGACACATACAGATCGCTACAGAGAGTTTATTGCGAATCTCCTGACATCTTCACCAGCATTAGATGCTTCCAGCGTTAAACTCCCTTTTCCGATACCAACGCCTTACATGTGTCCCAGAGAAGAGTCTTGCAAAGGTGGTTTAGAGTCCCCGTGTCAAAATGGATACGAAGGTCCACTCTGTGCAGTTTGCAGTTCAGGATACTATAAACAATTACAAACGTGCACACATTGTCCATCAAAGAAGTGGATTGTGGGACAGTTCTTAATTATTGCAGCCATTTTATTGATAATCACTGTAGGTTTGGTGTGGTCAAGTAAAAGAAAAAACAAAGAGAGACAAAGAGGGCCTCTAACAGACATGTTTTTGTCCAAAGTTAAAATCGTAATTGGCTTCTATCAGATTACCTATGGTATACTGCAGGCGTTCTCGTACATAGAATGGCCAGGCTCCTTGGACATTATCGCCAAATATTCAGGGATACTTCAGATGGATGTACTTCAGATAGCACCCGTTCACTGCCTTTTCTCACGATTTCAAGTGAATGAATTTGGAAGCTTACTTTCGATGATGGCAATAAATGCTGCTGTGATTGTCTTTTCTGTTGTCGCGTACCGAGTGCGTAAAGTAATGATCTTGCGACGTCGAAGCTTGGAGGATGATGATAAATCTCGAAAGGTCTCACAGACAAAGCGCTTATATTCAGGAATTTGTTTTTCTTCTTGTACGTGACGTACCTGAGCACGTGTGCCAAGACAGCCAGTGTCCTCCCCCTTGCTTGCCAGAAACTTTGCCGAGATTCAAACGAGGAATTGTGTCCCACGTACATGAAAGCAGATTACAGCATACAATGCCAAGGTACAGAGTACAATCATTGGCTTATCGTAGCGTACATTTCTACTGCCTATATCGTTGCCCTCCCTGCCTCCTCGTTCGTCGCCCTTTGGAGACAACGAAGAGTAATAGCTACAGTGGAAGCCGACGCATTCCAGGATCCAGGATCTGAAACTGAAATGATCTCCGCGTTGCTTTTTCTTTTTGAAAACTACAAACATCGTTCATGGTATTGGGAATAAATTGAAATGTCTCGTAAAGTAATCCTTACATCTGGTCTAATTCTTGTGGGTCAAGAGAGCAGGTCCTTCATTGGCTTGGCATGGGTCATCGCCGGGATGTATGGAATGCTTTTCTCCTGGATTAAACCCATGCAAGATGTGGTCGAAAACAGATTAATGGCGACGTCCCTTGCCGTTACTGTTGTTAACCTGGGTATTGGAGCTGTCAGTAGAATTCCTGCAGAGAACCTACCAGCCTCGATTGACCCGTACACGGACGCAGTTTTATTCAAAATTTTGGTACTTGGAGCAAATACGTTGGTGATTGGCTTACTTGTTGGTAAAATAATAGTAGTGTTAACCCTATTCAGACCATTTTTTATGCTACACACTTTTGACGTTATGACGTTGTTGAAAATTATTCTATTCACTTCTCGTTTACTTCCAGTTCAGTACGCAGTTTTCCTATATCGTTACCTTAAGGAATGGCGCAAAAATCCACATTGGTCTTTTTCGTGCTGCCTGGCTTTGCTTCTGCCTCTCAATGATTTGCAGGGCGAAATACGTGGTTTAACGGGAGCAAACATTCTCGATAATCAGCTGCAAACCGGGCAAATCGACAAACCCACTATTTTATCTGTCATGAAAAACAGTGGAGCTATTGATGTCACTCTTGAAGAAGGTGAACAAGGTAATAACAATAACGATAACGATCATAAAGCTCCTCGATCGATGTTCTCAAACAGAGCGTAAAGTGGTCTAGTCACGTTTCAGGGACTCCAACGACGGTTTTCTCCCAAATGCTTTAAAAGCTGTCTGGTGTGCTTTTAAAGATCTATAAATGAATTCTAAGTTGCGCTATAAATTTATATCTGTTCGGTCATTCTAGGGGAACTTTAGACTTCACGAATTTATTTGGCTTTTTTAGTCATTTCCCGAAAACCTCAGCTCTTCCTTGCTGATTTTCGTTTCCGAAAATCCTAGCTGACCTGTTTTCCTTTCCGAAAATCCTAGTTGACCTTTTTTTGTACCCAAAGCGATAATTTTTATCTCTCTGAATATAATAGGCATTAATTTTCCCATATTAAGAAAGTTCGAGTGATATTTCCCTACTCCAAACTTTAATCCGAATATCTGAGGCGATTATAGGCCTTCCGAACAGATATTTCACCGAAACGATCCGTTGGGTACCCCTGACGTTTCTTTTACATATCAGGCCTTAGAGCAAGATTCGAGGAAGTTTAGAACCCCTCCCTAACCAATCATGAGTACGTTAGCCAAGTTTATCCCTTCGACATCCCTCAACCGCTCTTGCCAGTACACATGCTCTTCGCGTGCTTTACTGATAAATTTTTATGAGTTGAAATCATATTACCGAGTTTACGAATATTACCAAAGTTCGAGCTGATATTTCACTATAGAGATATAGAAACGATCCGTTGGACTGCCCTTAATTGAGCATTGGTCAGATCTCAGGCATGGTCATACGCTCATGGATTGTGACGGTTTTGTCATAGGTGATGACAACACCATGGAGATCCAGGGTGAAAATTGTCAAGACGCCAAGTATCACAACACAAAATGTGATCAAGAGACTCAAACAGAGCTATTTAAGCTTTCAATCGCTGATTTACATGAGCCAATTGGAATCTCTGTGAGTGCAATGCACATTCGAATTTACAAGCTGATGTCCGATCTCACCCCTGAACTGAATTGTAAAGCGCATTTGAACTTGGGAAAATGCGCTATATAAATACCATTACCATACCATATCTAGCATAAAGCACTTCGGTCAGTATCCTAATCGAGTTCGCCTTTTTTAAACAATTAAGGGGGGAGAACCTAAATTACAAGGAACCACAAAAATGTTGCTAAGGAAAATCTCCAAACCTCTATAACTTTGGTTCCTTGACTCCAGTGGGTATCAATGTTTGTAGCGTTTGTTCGATTGACGTTTCCCTTTAAATATTTCGAACCATGCCCATTTTGGTGTGTCACGTGGACCAAAATGAAAATGTCTAAAAACTCGAAGGATTTGATCGTTTTCAAATTATTATTTTAGAATTTGCAAAGAACGTCAATATCGACAACTTGTAGCATTGCGTTTGATGAAATGTACAATATTTCGGAAGTTATAAAGCTTTAAAACTCTTTAAAAGCTTATAATTTCCGAAATATTGTACATTTCATCAAACGCATGCTACAAGTTGTCGAATATTGACGTTCTTTGGCAAATTCTAAAATAAATAATTTGAAACGATCAAATCCTTCCGAGTTTTATTAGACATTTTCATTTTGGTCACGTGACACACCAAATATGGGCATGGTTCGAAATATTTAAAGGGAACGTCAATCGAACAAACGCTACAAAACATTGATACCCACTGGAGTTAAGGAACCAAAGTTATGGAGGCTTGGAGATTTCCTTAGCAACACTTTTGTGGTTCCTTGTAGTTTAGGTTCTCCCCCTTAATTTTCTGACAATAAAACTATTTTGTTGTAAGTTGTTGTTGAAGGCTGCCGAGGGCTTTGTTAATTCCAAAATTCATACCAATGTTTCTAAATGTTAAATAACGTCGTGTGTTTTAAAAATTATGTCTCGAGCGAATAATTAAAATTTAAAAAAAGACTAAAAAGGGAAGTGATGCGCCTTACTAGCAATTATGAAAATGCGTTTTTTGTCTTTCTAAGATTTCGAACTACTCTGTCTAACAATTGTGTTACATTTAATGAATACTCTTCACTGCCTAATGTCATATTTTTCCCCATTTTTTTTCTTTTTTGGAAGGTCTCAGCACATAGATGGTTGTACCCACATGGGTGAGAGTAGTACCACTGGAAATGGAGCTGGATAAGAAGCGAGCAAGCGTTTACGTCGCGACGGTTCTTCTTGGTCAGAGAATCACGCATAGCCAGTGATTAGGACACTGACAATAGAAATTAGTTACAATAATAGTTTTTTTAGAGGGTATATGCACATGTAGCTATAAGTATATATGTCGATATTTCCTAGAGACGTTCTTTATTGACTGCTAGATGTTATTAGCATGTAAAGTAAGGCCTGGTTCTCATATGAAATGCCTGCGATGTCGTCCCCTTCAATTGACCCAGCTATATCGCAGACGCGCGGTGTTCACATAGAAACATTTTTACCGCCAGCATACCGTAAGGATCCCAGGCATGCATACGAAGTTTAACGCAAGTCAAGCTCGGGTACTCTGTGATTCCGGTACATGTTCTCACACCGCAGGCATTCCGGAGTCATATACATGCATATACAGGCTTAACAGTCGGGTCGAATGTTGAGGACTTACTTTAGCGATTGAGAACTTACTTTAGCCAACTATCTAAGATAAAAATCCGGCATTGAAAAGGCTTCGAAAAGCTGCAGTTTTCTATCACTGTCTTTCAGAAAATTTCCAATTAATCCTCTTTAAAGTAAGGCTGGTTTTCGATTTTTCAGTGTTATACTCTGGGAGTAAAAGGTCAGCAACATGGAACTGAACAGGATAAGTCAATTTCAGAAAAAAATGTTTTTTACTCTCAGTAGTCTCTCAGGCAAGTTTACCTCCAAGAAACAAGAACTCTAAAACATCAGCTTGCTATAATTTGTATGAGAAGCTTATATTTGTATAAGGTCGATTCACTATAATAATTATGCAGTTATATCTTGACCACATTAATTATATAGCCAGGCTCATTTATTGTCTATTCATACCGTTTGGTAATATCCTGGATTAATCCCATCACATCAATTGTATCAGTGGTGAAAGTAGTCGCAAATATTCCATATATATTTCACGAACTCATGGGGAAAACTTGTAAAAATGGCTAATTAAAACCATATGTTATATTACGAGCATGCGCATAAAGCAGTTTCGTGATGAAAACATAGTTTTTGTCCTATGTCGTCCTCTCATTGGTTAATTTTGGGCTTATAACCTGGATTTTACCTAACGATACCATACATATTGTATATACATTGTAAACCACATTTATCTCCGCTGCCTATATAAAGCTATTTTTTCAGAGGGTCTGGGTGGGGTTAACGGATAACTGAAAGATATTGCGTCTCGATCATAACACCTTACAGCAAGGAGTCCAAAAGTGTGACCACTTTTAATTAATTCACATTCTTTTGTGCGTGCAAACTAACCAATCAGAAGCCGAGGATAGCTATCCTGTGGTCTCTGATGGGTTAGTCTACAGGCACGAAAGAATGTGAATTAAACTGAAAAATCTGACAGACTTCGATTCGTTTATACAACTTAAAATAACACTAAAGGAACTAAGTTTATAGAAATATCAACATTTATACATCCCACCCTGACCCTGGAACCTCTTTTTGTAGTCTCCTGTGCGTCTTTCGCTAAAGACAATGCAGGTAAATAGTTAACTTATGTATCTTACGTACTATGTATCCTGATGTATCCTTATTTATCTTAAAACCAACATATTTATCACGCACGCTTATGGAGACGCGGTGGCCCAATGACTACGGATCATTCAAGCGGATCAAGCACCGGGGTTCGAGCGCTGTCCGGCGTCATTGTATTGTGTTTTTGGCCAAGACACATTACTCTCAACACTTACGGTGCCTATCTCTCCGTACACCCAGGGCAGCCTGACAAAACATGCTGGGGGGGGGGGGGGGGAGGCTACCTGCGATGGCAATACTTCTAGTGGCTTCCTATATAAACTTGCTGCTATTGAAACTTGTAAGCCACTTGGGCCTTTAATGATGTTTAACCTTAGGTATTAAACGCACTGAAGCAGCAATAAACAGAAATAAACAACTCAAGGTGTATTGCGTTTTGTTGAGTAACGTGAATAAAAGAACAATCAGTAATAATAAGGGCCTGTTTATATGGAGAAAAGTTTTCCTGGTAGGGGCGTGAGAACTTTTCATACATTTCTTTATAAATAGTAGCGAACCGTTTACATGAGAAATCGCAACGTTGGCTCGGGGGTAGGGTAACCCAGGGTGGAGGGTTACTCGCTTTGAAGGTAGGGTGACCCTGGGAGCGGGCCAACTTTTTTCCATTAAATAAACACTTTGGCTATTGTTGTTTCGCCTACCAGGGACAAGCCGGGACATATAGAGCATGCGCGAGCCCGAGAGGGCCACATTTTGGCTCGGTCAACAGGGACAACCATTTTTCATATAAAAGTTCGGTAAAAGATGGCTTGGGGAGGAGGGTAACCCTCCTACCAGGGACAACTTTTCTCCATGTAAATATGACCCTAAGACTCACTGCAAGCTCGAGTTTCTGACGAGCGAATAAACAATAAGGCGTAGTCGACAGACCTACAGATTTATTGCTGGTAGAAATATCCTCAAGAGAGATGATTTAAGAGAAGTATTCCCCCATACATGGGTCTCTTCCCAGATCATGATAGTTTGAATTCTATTTTTAATTTTAAGTCCATAGCTGAGCTATTTTAAGAGCGCTAGCTGATTGGTCAGTTCGAGTAACGTGATGTCGGAGCCTCGATCATGAGAAAATAAAAATAACGTTCACAGCATGGCGCGAAACTATTAATATAGATTTCAAAAATTCATCATGGGAACGGGGAGTCCTTTTCTTTGATCATCCTCTCTTGGTATTCGAGAATACAGTTTAATTCGAGATTCAGTTTTGCGGATCCTGAAAAAACCCGCAAACATTTCAAAAATTAGGAACCGCCACGCGGTATTTAACAAAACTAAACAGAACAAAGAAGAATTCGCAATGTATGTTTTTTCATTTATTCAAAGCTAAATGCACACCAATTCGAAACAACTTTAGTCAACCGCGTGAGATTGCTCACGGATTTTCGTCCTGAAATTGGAAGAAATAGCTCTCATTCCAACGTTAAACGATGGTGGTGTATATTGCATCTGTCCTAACTGACATACCAGTAAACTAAACCGTTCCACGACTCAAATTTGACAAATTGACCGGCGAATTTCTTCAGTCGTGAAATCAGTGGCGTGTGTTATGGTAATGCTGTTATCAACGTGCTCAAAATCATGCTTGGATGGCTGGTCATTAGTTTAACCGTGGTTGGCTCTGGAGTTGTAGCTTACGTTTATTACAAACTGTTAAATTGCTTCATACGAATCAGGTTTGAAAGCGGCGACGATCCATTTGAGCCAGAGACAGAACCGTCCAGAAAGTCTCGTGAAGATGATCAGACTTTCTTGTTCAAAGAGATCAACAACATTAACATTAAAATTCATCGAAGTTGAAAAAACTTTCGCCCATGGCTATAATGGACACTTCAGGTGAATGGACGATCACTAAACTCACAGGAAACACTCTCAGCAGGGACATGATCGATGAGTTGATTTATCAATATGCAAGAGCGCGACGGTTTGATCATGGAAGATGGACTGGACATCTGGTTAGGCGAAAACATTAATTTGTTACAGTACAATGTTGGCTATTGACTTTTTGTTTTCACTGGAAAAGCACAGCTAGTTTGCGCCATGTGTTTATCTCATGTGAAGCTTTACACGTTCGACTGCACTCTGCACTCTGGACCGGTCGACTTGCTGGGTGGTTTGTAGACGTGGAGCTTTCTGGAGATCTGAAAAGCGTGTAGTTTGCCTTTTCCTGTATCTCCCATACTTGACGATGGCAGGATTCCTCATCAAAGTCTGAATCCGTCAGTCTTCGTCGTTTGGACCAGGATCGTCAGGTCGTTATTCTCGATATCATGCTCGTCCTCTCCTGCCCCAGGTATCTGAAACATTCAAGTTTAAAATTAAAGTACAGTTGAACCTCTCTACAACGGCCACCTTGGGAACGAAATAACTGGCCGTTGTAGGGAGGTGGTCGTTGTAGGGAGGTTTTCAATTAGAGTAAAGTGTATGTATCGGTGTACGATTGGGACGAAAAAATCCTGGCCGTAATAGAGAGGTGGCCGTTATTGGAGGTTCGACTGTAATTTAAAACGTTTTATGTTTTATACTTTTAGAGTTGTATCCAGAGAGCATTACTGCGTCCCAGGACGCAATAATTTTCCCTGATTGACACATACAATTATGACGCGAAGGTCTCTACAGTTGTCCTATAATTATTTTTGAACGCAAACGGCGCGGGTATTTTTTTATCAGATAGAGATCTCAACCTTTTCTTTCGTGTCAGTAATAGTCGGTGAACATAATGCTTTCTATTTTTTACATTTAATGTACCGTTAAAATTCGACAGTAACCGTCTTGTCCTCTATTATCCGAACAACACTGAAAGGGTTTTTTTATGTCACGAAGAGAGCTCGTTCACACAAATGCAGCGTCATATCGTGGAAACATG
The DNA here is from genome assembly GCA_029204205.1 of Desmophyllum pertusum. NCBI lineage: Eukaryota > Metazoa > Cnidaria > Anthozoa > Scleractinia > Caryophylliidae > Desmophyllum > Desmophyllum pertusum. The sequence goes on along the minus strand of MU825408.1, from coordinate 619,688 downwards.
TCAGGTGCATCCAACGTGTAAATAAAGACTAGGATTATTTTCCCACATTTTTTTAGGGAATATTTAACATTATCTACCGACGTGGAGGTGAATAGTGATCCACGGACGGCAACCGGAAGTCAATGTTTCTCTTCTTTGCGCGTATACACCGATTCAGACTATTACCGGAAGTTGCATGAAAGCGAGGCCTAAGGGATATCGTAAACAAACATGGCGGAGTCAAATAGAGTCACAAGTGTTGCGCTGCAGCGCTATGTAACAATTGTTCTGACAATCGGAAAGATCTTATTTTTCACGCTTTTCAGCTAGACCAAAGTCAGAGGAAAATATGGGAGCTAAGGATGAAACGTGGTAACGGAAAATTTGCTTCTAACACATCACTCTTCTGCTGTTCGGAACATTTTACTGCGAAAGATTATAAAAAATCTTTAACTAGCAGAAGGCATGATCTTGTAAAGAACGCTGTTCCTTCCGTTTTAGCATGGTCAGTGGATCACGATAAAGAGAGTGGGAGGTCCGAAAGAGCTAAAGTACGTGAAGACAATAAGCTTGGAATAATATTATCAGTTTGCGGGCCCATCGGGGAAGTAATAAAGGAGACAGTTTACCGTTCATGCGAATCAGAAGACAAACCACAGGAGAAAGACTTAGTTGCCGAGATTTGGGATCTCAGGTAAAAGGTCTTCCTTTCAAAGTGGATAACGGCTTGGCATATATTTAATCAAGTTCTGCCTCTTTCTAGCTATGGATCTATAAATCAGATCTGGACTGTGTGCGCATTGTTTAGTCAACTTTCAAATCCAATCATTTCTGTCTAGAGAAACTAATTTTTTAGTTTGTATAGATATTTACATTCAAAGAACACTGGAACACTATCAAACTGAAAGCACCTTTCTCCCAGACAAGGTGCAAGACTAAAAATCTTATCTTTAGACAGCAGAATACTATATACAAGTGTCTGAAGAGCCCCTTTTGGGCCTGCTAGTTTAGGATACCCCTTCAAGTGAATTTTAAAAATAAATGTTCTGTTCTAGAGTCATTGAGTGTTCTTGCTTTTGATATATTTCTCATGAAAAGCAAGTAAACTTGGTTTAATTCATATTGCCATCTTGATGATGATGTGACCTTCAGAACCAAAATGGGATATCTGAAGTTTGGCAAAAATGACAAAGTCAGTCAATGGAAGTGTAGTGATTCCCATCTGCATTTGGCACTGAAAACCAGTATTGATGTTTTTCTTTCACTTCATAGACAGAGTTTGTTTCCATAAATGAAAAACATGTTTCCTTTTGATGATCTTTGATGGCAACTGTAGGTGAGACATCCTGCTTTGACTCGATACATTTTATTTCTACATTTCTATGTCACCATTTTGATATTCAATGGTTGCAATTCTATCAGGACCTGCTTGCAAGAACTGTATTATCTTGTCTACAATTAGGCCAACCTCTTGAAGTATGACTTCCTTCACATCTGGTAATGATAAAAGGTATTCTTTGTACAAATTGGCTGCAACTGGCTCATTTTCAATGCCATAAATCATACTCTTACTTTTATAATTAAGTTGTTTAGCTTGTAAATAGCTCACTTGCTTGTAAGGTCTCCTTTTGTTGTAATTTTTTTAATTAGATTTTTCTGGTGTCTTTGACCTTTGGTTATGAATATGGAAAAATTCATATTTACAGATACGGGCAGTTATCCTGTTCTGCTTTTTGTTCAAACCAAACAGGATTGATTGATTGCCCTCTTCATTGTGCTTTTGCTCATCTGTAAGTGTTTCAATAAATGTTTTTTTGATTGTATTGGTGGTTGTTGTTCTTGAGTAAGGGGGAACAGCTGTTCTATAAGAAGAAGTTGACTGTAACCCTTCTGCACTTGGGTGTTGTCCAGGGGAATTGATATTCTCTGCACATGTGGCTCACCAGTAGACTGAGCATTAAGGGATACTTGTAGATCAGAAATATCTATCACACTTTGCTGCCACAATCTTAGGGGTTCCCTTTTGGTTTAAGAACCAATTTTACCTTGTACTTAACGTTTCCTTTTGTAGGACGCCCAACAACAAGCGCGCAAATATATCAGACTTTTCTCTGCGCTGTTATATACTTGTAAATCATGCACAAAGCTCATCATGCGAAGGCCTTTGTCATTCGAGTTTATGACAACGTCTGCATTGACAAACTTCTTAACTGATTTCCCAGAATTTTTAACTTGTTCAAAGGCGTCCATTGGTACCAATGAAGGTAAAATAGAAAAGTCTTCCGAAAATAACGTGGACTCGTCCGGCGGGAAGCTATCGAAAGGCGAATTACTGGAGCTTGTTTTGTTCGAGCGTGCTCTCTACTGTATCATTTGACCGCTTGAGCTTGTCAAGCTTTGCCTTCGTGTAGCTTCCTATCAGGATCAGGGTCATACACCTTGTCCCTGTAGTAAGGGATCGAGTTTGAATGCTTTCACTCTGGTGAAAAAGAAGTATAAAAAGCCGGCTTTTAGAGGTTTTATATGGAACGAAACTCGCAACAAAAACCTTCCACACGACAAATGTTACGAAACTTACTTTTCGACGAGATCTTTCTTTAATCCTTGTTGGTTTAGTCCTTCTACACTTAAGCCAGAATTTTATTTCAACGGATGAACACGGGATATCGTTTGTGTAAGGTTTTTCTCTCGGTAATGCTCTTTCGTCCATGTTTTTGCTACTGCAAGTTTTGAGATTCGCGCCATCCTTAGCCCTTAGGCCTCGCTTTCATGCAACTTCCGGTAATACCTGAATCGGTGTATTATTGACTTTTCGTCCGTAACGTCAAGTTGTAAATGCTAAAACGAGGGCTTTTTAACTCATTGGTGTGGAGTGAAAGCGCGCCAAAAACAAGAACATTCGCCTTCCGGGTGCCGTCCGTGGCTCAAAAAACGACGGTCTGTGCTTTTAAGCACAGAAAAGTCGGAAAAAAAGCTCTCTAATACTTTTCACCGACACGGAGGTGGATAATTGTTTTAAGTATGCCACACAAGTGAATAGCCAGCCCCAATTAACAGTTATTCTATTTTGTGACAAATTGGGCAAAAAGTCGTGGCAAGCCATTTTGTTTTTGCTCGGAGGTGAATAGCAAAAGATACCCGGAGTTCGAGTAGCCAATCAGAGCGCGCGAAAAAGCAGTATTCTCTTGTGTGGTATATACTAAATAAAGTGCACCTAACCCCAAAATGTTTTCTTCACTTAAATAAATCTACATGTAATTCGAAGCATTTCTTCGAAAAAAAATTTGGATTCGGTTGAATCCTTGATTTTCTAAAAGGAAATAACACAGTTCTGTTAGCAAAGTTTCACGCGAAGAATTGTAAATATTTTATTTGAGATCACAACAAGGGGACACTAAAAACACTATTATTCGCCTTTACGCACAAATAGTTAATGGTACCTTAAGATTCTGGTGTTCCTTTGATTCCGCAGTCCCAAGACCCAAGTATTGCTTTTCCTGAATGGATGTTATTTTTGATTCAAAGGCTTAAATGATAAAAACCGTGAACGAAATTTAATTGTAAGTATCAAGCTGTCAAAAGAAACACAAAAAGCCTTGGAGCTAGCGACTAATATTTCATGCACCTTTTTACCCACCCCGAGATTAATGTGTTTGTAATAGGGGCATAATTTACCTTTAGACTGACCCCTATCTACGGGTATACCCCACGGAATAATCATGATTTTTGCTGACATCTACTCGTAATACTTCAATCATATGAAAGTTTTATGCCCGCGAAAAAAATTTATCGCGAAAATTAGCAAAATTTAGTTCCTTTTAACACAATTTTTCTGCCAAATCGCGAAATTTAAGTCTCGCGAAATTTGCCTCTTCCATTTTCTCGAAATTAAGTGCCCGCGAAAATAAGTTAAGTTTAACCTATTTACTTACAGCCAAGTAACATGCGATCAGGCCCTCCTCTAACTCCGCGAAAAGAAAAGGAAAAGAACGCATGATCACAGGTTAACAGCCTAGCAATAAAATATAAAAATAAACGTTTAAGACAAGATGAAACAAACGATACGTTTGCTACAGACTTTGTCATTAAAGCATGCAAGGGAAAATTGGCTGAACCTGTAGTTAAGATGAAGTGGTGAAAGATCTATAATAGACGTCACTGACACGGTACACCCATCGCTATTGGGAAAGAAGCGCACTTAATTACCTTATTGACAAATCAAACAAGCACATCACAAAAACAATGCTATCATGGGGAATGATGATGCTAACGTACACTGGACAAAACAAATTAAGGATTGGGTTTATTTCAAATAATTCTCACAAAATATCATCCAATTCAATGATAAGAAGCAATGCAACAAAATATAAAATTCCACACATGCAAAAAATTTGAAAGCTAAAATATGAATGCTGGGGCCGCTAAAATGGCGGGAAAACCGTGCGCGGCTACGACGATTTTCGCGCCAAATTCGCTTTGTTTTGGAAAATTGTTTCGGTGTTGTTTTACGACAGTTTAAAAGTGAAAACAATACATGTTTCGTAACTTTCAAAGATATGCCTTTTAAAAAGGGGGATTTAAACAATCCCTCCTTCAAACAAAAGCGCAGGTCAACTAAAATTAGCCCTACAAGTAGTAGAGAAAACAGAGGAAAGCCATTCTCTCCAAGACTGCGAGCGGCCGTTTTACAGCGGATAAAATCAGGGATCGATGTCAACACTGCACTCGCGGACGCTTGTGTCCGAGACAAAATGCCGCAAAACGCTGGAAAGATCTTTTACAAGACACAGGAAATGTTACTCCGTTGAAAAGAAGCGGCGGAAGGCCAAGAAAAGTGGCAAAAGGTTCGCCGGAAGAAAAATTATTAGAGCGACTGGCCGACAAAGACCCTTACTGCAGCACCGAAATAATTGCGTGCCGGCTACTAAACAGGACTGAAAGGATAAGTTCAAGAACTGTCCGCCGCCAACTCTACAAGCGAGCAGATGACAGGTTTAGCTACAAAACACCAAACACGTCCTGCAGTGAAGTTAACTTGGAGCGAGTTCTTGACATGCAGATGGGTTATCTTGATGGCATGCACAGTGCGATCGCTCAGAGCCTGTGTTCTGAAGATGAATTTTACTTCGCGGACGAGTGTCCCATTTTCATCGGTGTTCTGCCTAGAAAAGGCCGTTGTAGAAAAGACGAACAGCTGTATGGAAGAGCCCCTTATCGGCCCAGAAAGTTCACGCTTCATTCCGCGATTGGTCCAAGAGGATATTACAAAGTTTGGTTGTCCGAAAATAATGCAAACGACGCGGAGGTCAGGCACTTTGTCCTCGACAACATCCGTTCGCCTCAGCATGCTCCTAGCCTTTGCGGTCCACCACTACCATTGACCATCCCACCACACAGTTTTTTCATCTGGGATCGCCTTGGCAGAGCAGGAAGATGTCTTAATCCTTCGAAGCAGCATTACAACCCTGAGATTCACCAACAGTTTCGCCAGGCTAAGATCCAAGTTGTGATGCTTCCACCGAAGGGCCACGAAGCAAATCCGTCCGAGCTGTTTCAAGGCAATATTCAAGCCAGTGTAAAGAGATGGAGAGCCCCTGGTCAAGCAGCCGACGAATCCGGTCCAAGAGACTTTTACGAAGCTCAGAAAGCTGTTTCAGATGCTCTCGACCGGCTGCGTTTCAGCTGCAAAGCCTTCCGTGGCTGGTATGCTGCTAGAGCAACAGGCTGTCATCTTCGCCTTCGATGGGAGAAAGACCGTGTGGCAAAACGGGTTTCAAGACGGCGAACTGTCGAAGAATCGGAAATTTACCAGTGGCCACGAAAGCTTTAGAGTGTTATTTGTAAACTGGCACAACTTTTATCCCTAAAAGTCATGAGAAAACAACGAGAAAACGAAAGATCGAACACGAACACAAACAGAAATCGTTTACAATTTTGATTCTGAGAAAACACGTGATTTTGATGTTTACGTCATCGGCCTATCCATATTTAGAAGTGCTGTAAAACGGAAGTGGCGTACTTTCTTTTCACGAAAACAAAATCCTATGTGTGAAATTTCATTATTTTTAAAATAAACACGACACCAACAGAATACTGTTTGTTGTTGTTGAAATATTTATGAAAATATCGATCCTTAATTGTTTTGTCCAGTGTACTATCAGGCTAAAATAGCAGCTTTAATGTATTTGTGTGACGGATTGAGTGGATTTCAGTTATTGTGCGTTAGAAAGTTTGGTTAACAAATGGGCCATTAAGTGACACGAGGGTGGCCGAAAGGGCCTTTTGATTAATTGTTTTTAGGTAGGTCCACATCAGCTGTATAGATGCCACTATCGACCTACATTACAAATAAAGTATGTATGTAAAACTTTTATTCGCCCGCACACAAGCACATGGCAAAAACTGAAATTGTCACACAGACTGAAAACTGAAAGTTTTTTACACAGACTGAAAACTGAAAGTTTTTTACACAGACTGAAAACTGAAAGTTTGTCACACAGACTGAAATTGTCACACAGAGTGAAAGCTGAAAGTTTGTCACACAGACTGAAAACTGAAAGTTTTTGTCACAGACTGAAAACTGAAAGTTTTATCACACAGACGCGGAAAACTAAAATTTGTCACAAATACTTCGTCACACAGACGCAGAAAACTAAAATTGCCAAAAAATGTATAAAACTGAAGAAACGCCACCCAAAACGAGAACCTGAAATATACATATGAAGAGATAAAACGAGAATGGGAAGCGAAAAACCTGAACCATGCCGGCAGCCGCACGAACAGTATTCGCCGTTTAGTTGTCCCCATTGTTTTCCACACTGAGCAACGTCTAGAGCTTCAACCGAACTTGTGCAGCAATAACCGCTATATCAGAAACTTGTACAGGCTTCTGTAGAACCCCGTGTAGAACTTGTCCGCTATAAAGGAACAGGAAGAACGACGAGGCGCAGCGATGACTTGAAAAAAGAAAAAGAGCGCAGTGCGGATCTGGTGGCCGAATGAACGAAAAGATGAATAAACAGGACCAGTAATACGTGACTTGCAGACGGTCCTCGCGAGGCTGGGATGGGGATTAATTATCTTTGGGATGTGAGGGTAATAACCAGGCTTTAGAGATCGACTGGAGTTCGCTATAGTCCTGACATCTGTGTTGTACGTCTTTCCTGTTCACGATCTTGTTTTCGACTGTTCAACGACGGAAGGAGAATCGACACCCGCTTGTTCTTGCTATCTTATACCGGATTTCTTAAAGGCTGGTGTTTTTGTTGCCCCAAATGCCCCACACAACGCGTATTGTATAAACTTTGAATTCCCCATATAAATTCGATCGATAAACACATACTAAGCTTGAAACAATTCGTTCCTGTTTCTGTGTACATTTTGACGGCAGTATTATGTGATATCAGTGTTATTAACCACAAAAAAAGAAGAACCCCAGGCGGATTCGAACCCTCGCCCCCAGTCGCGAAGATCAGATTTAAAGGCTAGCGCTTTATACCATTAGGCCACGAGGGCGCCCCGTCTGACCGGGACATAAATTATAGCCTGGGATTTGTTGTTGTTGCCTAGTAACGGCCACATGCCATCGGAAAGAAAGAAAGAAAAATGTTGTTACTTCAAGTTCTAAGGCCCAGTTCAGACGCCGTACTTCACATGAGCCGAATCGAATTCGAATTTAGGACGACCCAGATGAATTTAGACCGGCTGAATTGATTCAGACGCCGACATTAATTCAGCCGAACTTAATTTAATAGGAGAAAATTGCTGTTATATTGAAAATACATTATAATAATTCATGCATTTGTTTCGGCTCATGTGAAGTTCGGCATCTGAATCAAATCCGGTCCACAGCCGTGCGGGAAGAACGGCTGAGACGATCCGAATTCATGCAGCCGTTCCGAATTGATTCAGACGCCGTACCTCACATGAACTCAATTCATCGAATTCGATTCGGCTCATGTGAAGTACGGCGTCTGAACTCATTAACAATCCATCAAGTTAAAACAAAGGAAATTTTAATCGTGGCGGTTGTTTGGATTTGCATAGACTTTTACGATATTATTTCTCCGTTTACTCCTTGGTTTTAGTTTCAAATTTCGTTAAAAATACTTCGCTGCGAGTCGTATTTTCCACTCTCTTCTCGGTGTTTGGAAATGTGATGAAACACTGTCTCTCGTGTTTGATATTACAGTCGAACCTCCAATAACGGCCACGTCTCTATAACGGCCAGGATTTTTCATCCCAATCGTACACCGATACATACACTTTACTCTAATTGAAACCTCCTTACAAAGGCCACCTCCCTGCAACGGCCAGTTATTTCGTTCCCAAAGTGGCCGTTGTAGAGAGGTTCAACTGTATATTACTTAACCTATATTGACTAGGCCTAAAACCGCGATGGAGGAGACAACGGACTTGTACCACTTGTGGCGTCATCACGTTTTCCGCAAGAATATGCTTTTTATTCTTATCTGATAAAGTGGAAATTGTATAACAAAGCCATTCTAAACGAGCACGAAACGATTAATTGTGCCAGAGATACACACAAAAAAATGTTTTGAATTCTTCCTCTAAAATCGAAGAAAAACGAGACCTTCCTTACCAGTGACTATTTTTGTAGCAAAAAAAATCATTTTCCTCGAGACGCTCCTGTCGAGACTTAGGTGAAACTTTTCCTTCCAACGTAAACAAAGGCAACTGAAAGGCCAACAAACCCAAAAAAGAAAGTGTCAGAAAAAGTAAATCAAGAACGGCCAAAAAAAGGAAAAGAAAAGCCTCAACTGTGGTGTGTTTTTCTAGTTCAAAAATTGTCAAAATTTTGATTTGTGCGTATGCCTAAGGAAAATATTAAACTACTTAGCTCGAAAGAGGAGGGGAAGTTTTCTTTCTTATTCGTGGAGATTATTCAAGTTGATAACAACAATTTCGTTTTCATTATTTTTGGAAAGTGAACAGGAAAATTCGTTTTTCATTGTTTTGTTTTTTTGGAAAATGATAACACAAATACTTTCCCTTTACAATTGAAAAAATGAATCATCCTATGAAAGATTCACGAATTTGCGACAAATGTTATCACTCTTGGTATAGAAGGATCATGTCTGAGAGCGGTACACTTCTAAGTTGAAAACACTTCAGCGAAATGTCGTTTTCCAAGATACTGACGTCTATCCAGTCCATTCTCAAGAATAATTCAGGAGCAGTAAGAAACGTAACAGTCACATTGATTGTGTTTGTTGTTGACGTAGTAATTGAGAGCGAAAATTTGTTCCAATGTCCGCCTCAGTATTTTGCTTTGTATGGTTACGGTTTCATTGTTGTTCCAGCCGTGTTTCTCTCCCTGATAGCAATTCTCGTGGACAACGCTTTTTGGAACTTTGTTCGTGGATGCTGTTTTTATGAAAAAAAAGAAATACGAGAAAAATGGTTTTGCTGTTGCTTTTATCCGCGCTGGGGCTGTCAGAAGTCGCTTCTACAAATGCTCTTTCGATGTTGTTTCTCGGGTTTCCTGTGGATTATTCTGGCGTTTCTGAGGCGTGATTATTACGTCTGCGCTGTCCTTGGGGGGACAAAGAAATTAAAGTTGCTGAATGCAGCAAATGAAGAAGAAAAAGCACATATTGAAGCCGAATACGCGAATACTGGAAGGAATTCCAAGTAATTGCATTGTCATTTCTTGGATTCTTAGTAATATTCGCTTTTGTTTTGCTCTTGATCTATCGATGTTGTTGTCAGAATGAGGTAGGATCTCTACCGAGTTCTTATGAATACCACAAATTGGAGTCGGACGCGGCTGTAAAAGCTTTCAAAGTAAACATGGACAAGCTAGCCGAAGAACAAGGAAAGAGACGAGCAGATTTGTACTTTGCGACCGAGAACCAAACAAATCCTTCCGAAATACTTAAAAAAGCGTATGAAAATGTCATTGCATTGAAGAAATTTGAAGGAACTTTGGAAGATTACGAAACTATCCAAGCAGAGGCAGCATCCGTAGCATTCAAAGAGAAAGTTCAACAGGAGGGTAAACAGAAAGCTGAAGTAATGGTTTATACCACTTGGAGTGAACTTGAGTTGGAAAGCCAGGAAAGCAGCGCATTTAAGGTAGTGAAAGAAGCCCGCAAAAACATGGCTGAGCGATATCCAAGGTCAACAGGGAACAAAGCAGAACCGTATGTTAGCAACGACTCCTGACAATGCTGTGCTGCTGGAACTGGAGCCCAAGTGTAGACACTGATACAGAAAAAAACTACTTTAGCTTAACATTTTTGGGCCTTTTTAATTTGAACATAAAACGTCGGCCAAAATCTTTCGGACGTTGTTTAGAACATTGAGGACGTGATCACTGAAACGACTTAAAAGGAATATTTCACGGTTCGTAGCATGTACACGCTTGTTAGATTTATCGGTTCAAAACCCCACTCACATGTACTTCAGTAATCACATACTATATATTAATCCAAGCAAAACGACATATGACCAAAAGTCACTGGAAATTTCAACTGATTACACCGACAATGTCGACACTGAGTACCAGAATAAATTACCGGAATAAAGTGTTCGACCTGGACCATTTTATTCTCACTGGTAATTTATTCTGATATTCAATGTCGACATTGTCGGTGTAATCCGTTGCAATTTTCAGTGAATTCTGGTCATCCGTTGTTTTTCTTGTGTTGTTTTTGTTTTTGTTTTTGTTGTTTTTCTTTAAATGAGGTTTTGAGGACGTGGGGGTGCCATAAACACCGGGGCGGATGGGGTGGGTGGGTTAGAGGGGGTTAGGCGGTAGGGAAAACTGCACGAGTAGAACGCGATGAACTGATAAGGATAATTATGATTTTGCTGTGGCGGAAATTATTGTGTCCTATGCATTGCAAATGTAACTGATTAGTTTTTGTTTTTTTAGTGTTTTTCTGTTAATTTTGTAATCTACAGTCGAACCTCCGCAAACAGACACCTCCCGTAGGAGGACACCTCTCATAAGCGGACACTTAGTCATGTACCCAGCTACATACAAACACTACATTGTTAACCTCCCATAAGCAGACACCTCTCTTAAGCCTAAAACCCTATATCAAATTAAAGCTTATAGAGCTGGCTATCTTAATTTACTAACCATTATGTAATAAAATGAATTGTCGAATTTTTCTCGATGTCTAAATACAAGGGTCCGAATCAGCTTTTGAAAGCTACAACTCTGCGCGAATTATATATTTCGCTAATTTGATTTGTTCTCGGGTTTCCGGACCCAAAGCGCTAAAAAAACGTGTCGGGGATTCTCCATATTCAATTGCAGTGAAAAGATAGAGAGCATTTTCTAAATAGGGCGAAACAAATATGTAGTGATCGCGCGGAAACGGCTCCCAACGAAAAAGTTTTCCGAAATAAAATATTCCCCGATATATTTTTGTTGTTTATATGTTAATCTAGATACTGTCCAAATTTGAGGTCAATCGCTCAAATTCCCTTTGAGTTGTAACTCTTTAAAGACGCCTCTATCGGCCCGAAATAGATTTCGAGAAAACAGCGGGAGAAGTATTCACATTCCACTCACACCTCACTTCCGGTTAAGTCTCTCGCACTGTATTTCTCCGTTAATAATTATCGGATTTCCATAGAATTTTCTTTATATGAAAGGTCATCATGTAAACTACATATCTAAGTGGAAACGTGTTTTTGGACCAATTCTGTCCTTTGAAGGTATACGGTAACCTTAACATGGGTTAAATAGAAATATCTCGTTCACGTTTCAAACAATCAAAAAACTCTATGCTCATCCCATGAATCTATGTTATGGGGTGTTTTGTAAATTTTTGGGTGATTTTTGGGTATATTTGGGAGGAAATAGTTTTTCTCAAAGGAGTTGTAAAATTTAGGGAAATAAGAAATATTGAAGATTTGATGTAGTTTTAAAATTTGAATTTGAAGTTAAAAATTAGTAGATTGTAACCAACAGACAGTTGATAACCACACAAGAGCACCCGCGTGGGTATCAACTGTCTGTTGGTGTTCCAAAAATTATTTTCTTTCTTCTATCCCTTCTTTAAACCTCTTAAAATTTCCTTGAAATTTAGGTGAAGTCCCCCTTAAGTTTACCAAACTTTGGAGTACCTTGTTTTATTTTACTTTCACGTCCAAACCGTTGCAGCCCACGAGCTCAAAGTTTGTAGAATTTAAAATAAGAGTCTGGAATTTTAATTTTTACACGTTGCTTAACCCTATTCAGACCGGGGGTGCTACGGAATCTGTCCGCCGGGAGTTTGACCGTTAACAAGAAATTTCAGGGAAATTAAAACCGGGTGATAAAAAAATATATAAAGTTTATCTACTTTCTTGCTTAAAAGCACGGCGTTCCGAAACCTATTTGTGAATGATTAGTGATGTTTGATCAGTAATGTTTGATTAGTAATCGTTGACTGTCAACGTATCCATTATTCCCGTAAAAGAATGTTTGCCTAGATCGTTACGCAATCAGTTTCGCTTTCACATGCGCTTTCAGTGTTCAAGTTGTTTTCATAAAGTGTACATCGTTTGATTGTTGTTACCAAAGTTTTCTATCGTTCGTCAAGTTAAGGACTATTTGTTATCCTGTTCTTTGGCCCAAGCCGGGACAGTTATTTTACGACCATCAAGGAATATCAGTATAAGTAATAAACACCGTTGACTGGCTCAACATTGGTTGTCCCTCGTCTTCCTTCGTATATTATCTTACTTGGTTCGTTGGTCCGTAAAATAACCCCAATTAATTCGACACACAGTGCCCGACAACTTTCGATTTGGATCTTAAGAGTCGTGTCCGCTACACTATTGTTGCACCATCATTCGCACTGAGATGTTTGCGAAACCTATTCAAGTCACAGTTCGACAAATTGCGTCACTCAAGACGTAATGGTTGTTTATATTTGGAAACCTTCTGTGTATAAGGAAGTGAAATACTGGAACAACACAAATAAGTAATGTATTTCACACTTAATAATATACATACAACAATTTCTGCATTCTGATTGGTTGAGAACATGCTAATTTATCCCAAATTGAGTGCAAAAGTTGAAATTGATAGTGCAAAAGTTAAAATTTACAGTGCAGAAAGTTGAAATTACGGCAGCTTGATTCGGCCAAACAAAATGGCGGACAAAAGTGTGACAAAAATAATTCAAACTATAAAGCAGAATTATAATGCAAAGACGTGTAAATAATGCAAAATACAGAAATAACAGATTATCAACAAAGTGCAGAAGACGAGGGATAAACACAAAAGCCGCGGGAACAAACGAAAACATGAGCGCGGACGGCATGCACACAAAATCTTCGTCGGAAATACAAGTACTGATTTAAATTGTTCTCCAAAGCGAAGCGAGAAGAAGGACTATACAAACCGGAAACTTAGGGATGAAAGGTTCAATCATTCTGCTTTTTTACAAACGAAAAAGCTTAGAGGCTTCTGTAGTTGCTGAACAAATAGCTCGTTGAATATCTAAAGGTTGAAAATGCATTTAAGAGGGAAATCGAACCTGTGCATCGTCCAGTGAAGATACTAAACTCAGGTAGAAACACGGAGTTGTACATGGATGTCCTCCTCTGCTGACAAAAACCGTTTGGTGGCTTTTAAGCTCAATATTTTGTCATTCTGGTTTGAGCATCATGTGCTGAAGGTCGATCAAAAAAGCGGTGAAGTTTGAAGTGTTTTCTGCTCGGCGTTCTGTTCGGCGTAGATAAACAAGGCACGGAGTTCGTGGAATTTCTCAAACCCACCGAAAAACAGTTAAGCCTAAAGCGACAACAAAACCTTGGGGATTTTCATATTTTGCATTTTTCGGTCTTATAAATGCACCGGCAGCTTATCAGAGGTACATGGAGAAATGCTTGGAAGGTCTGCGTGACGAGATATGTATTCCATACCTTGGTGACATCTTGGTGTATTGTAAAACATTTTCTGACACGTAGACAATGTGAGAAAAGTACTTCGACCAATGTAGGAACATGGTATTAAACTGAAGGCAAAGAAATGTGAATTGTTTAAGCCGCGTGTTCGTTGCTTAGGCAGAATAGTCACAGCGGATGGTACACGATGGATCCGTCCGATGTCGTAGAGGTGGTGGAGTTTTGTTTCCTAAAAGGAAACAAAACCCAGAACTGTGGATGCTTTGCGCAAACTTCTGGGTTTCATAAGCTACAACCGCCAGTACATCAAAGATTTATCCAGACTAGCCAAGCCCCTTTATGACCTACTATCAGTCAAAGAATGTGGTAAACAGTCCATCAAAACTGAAAGACAGGAATGATTCTTCAAGAGGAAGTTCCCACCTTCAAAAGGACAGCTGTCGTCAAATCACAAAATTGAGTGGACTGAAAGACACCAATAGCGGCTGAACTCCTTAGTTGAACTTTTAATGAAGCCAAGAGTAATGGCCTACCCTGACTTTGAACGACCATTCGTACTGCACACGGATGCCTCAGATGAAGGACTTGGGGCTGTGCTTTACCAGGAACAAGGGGACAAATTGAGAGTTGTCGGATACGGCTCAAGGACATTGACGCCCGCAAAGCATAACTACCGCCCTGAAATGGGAAATCACCGACAAATTCAGGGATCATTTACTCTATGCTAGCGCTCCGTCGTTCGTTGTTTTAACCGACAACAACCCGTTAATAACCTATGTAATGTCATCCACCAAATTGAATGCCACGGGGCATCGATGGGTAGCCGAGTTGGCAGATTACAAGTTAGAAATCAAGTATTGACCGGGCAAGACGAATGTTGATGCGGATGCTCTGTCAAGGATGTCATTAGACATACATAAATACATGAGGGACTGTGATGACAGCGATCGCTGCATATATGATGACCTCTGAACCCACACTGGATCTGAATCTAAAACCATTCAGCCCCGGGAAAATCAAAGAGGCACAACACTTAGATAGTCCTATACACCGTGTAATCTATTACAAGACGCGTGGACTCAAATCGGGTGGAGGCCAACTGAAGAATGAGCCCCATGGTGTTACCAACCTTATAAGAGAATGGACGAAACTGGAAATTGATGAACATGGTACCCTGCGACGAAGAACAAGTTCCAAAGTACAATTAGTTCTGCCACCTTGGAGTGGAGAGAGGCGCCGAACTTGTAAGTTCCCGCTTCTATTGGCCACATATGTACCGTGACATAGAATATTTTGTGACCCAACGTTGTAGATGTATCAAGTAGAAGAAGCCAAACATGGTAACGAGAGCACCTATGATGAACCTGATGACATCAGCACCCTTTCAAATGGTTTCCATTGATTTCCTGCATTTGGGCAAGAGTAGAGGTGGATATGAATATGTACTACTGATTGTTGATCATATGCCCAAGCCTATGCAACACGCAACAAGACGGCCCGCACTGCTGCTGAGAATATTTACAATCATTTTATTCCGAGGCTTATTTCAGCACGAATACATCATGACCAAGGTGGCGAGTTTGAAAACAAATTGTTCTACAACCTTGAACGTCTAAGTGGAGTTGCTAGTTCTCGACCCACACCATACTATCCACAGGGTAATGACCAGGTACAACGCATGAACCGTACCCTACGTTCAATGCCGAGGACCCTCCCAGAGAGAGAGAAACCGAACTGGAAAGATTCCTTAAACAAACTCATACACGCGTGCAACGACCCAAGACACGAAATCACTGAGTTTTCTCCATTTTTCCTGATGTTTGGCCACTCTCCGCGATTACTAGTTGATTTGTTGTTTGACCTGGGAAACGACCCTCGACAAGGTGCCTACCAGGAGTATGTAAAGACGTGGCAAGCAGATATGAGACAGGCATATGACCTAGCATCTAGAAATGCCCAGAAATCGTCAGCCAGGAGTAAAGCGTATTATAACAAGAAAGCTTCTCCCGGTGACCGCGTACTAGTTAGAAATCTTTCATAAAGAGGCGGACCAGGAAAGCTCCGTTCATACTGGGAAGAGCAAATACACGTCGTTGAGGAACGCATATCCGATAGCCCAGTCTATCGCGTAAAGCCTGAACATGGTCGTGGAAAACAGAGGGTGTTACACCGTAACTTGTTTCTTCCTTGTGATGCCTTACCGCTGCTAAACGGTACGAGAGATTCACCCAAGACCACCCGGCCCAGTCCTAGAGTGCTCCCTTAGTCCCAAGACATTGTAGAGAGTTACGATGATGAGTATGAAATGGACATAACGTGCTCCCCTGCTATCCACGAAACGGCCCACCAGACTGACGTGGACACCCCATCTATGGTCTCACAGGACCACTGCGATGATGAAGATTATGAAAATACTTCGGATGCCAATTCTCAGGCCCAATTTCACTCAGAAGTGAGTGCTGGCCCAACGGCGGCAGAAACAGCCAGACTAGATGAAACAGATATCTTTGTCCCCAAAAGGTGCGGAATCAGATGCAGAGGAAAACCTAGAGGAAACTACGCGACTAAGAAGAGAGATACGACCCCCGCTGACTCTTACTTATAGTCAGATGGGAGTGCCTGAGTACCAACGCCTAAATCCAGTACGAAGTAGACTCAATCCAAATGCCTCGGGTGACACTTTTTCCCAAGTCATGGCCAGCTGGCTCGCACCTCATTGTACCCCATACATTCCATGGGTGCGGCAGTTGCAGTATATAGTACAACAGCCGGGATGGACAAACCAGTACTAAGCACTTTGTGTGAGAGACGCATGAGTGAAGAAATGTGTCATGACAGTCTAGACCAGTATGAAACAAGTACAGCGACAAAGGAACTGATGGTAGTTACAACTGCTTGCTCCGAGCATTACTAACCAAGGACGCACTGACTTGCTCGCGTTCAGTGGTCAAAACCAATGGAGAACTGTGCGCGTTCAGTGGTCAAAACCAATGGAGAGCTGTGCGCGTTCAGTGGTCAAAACCAATGGAGAGCTGTGCGCGTTCAGTGGTCAAAACCAATGGAGAACTGTGCGCGTTCAGTGGTCAAAACCAATGGAGAACTGTGCGCGTTCAGTGGTCAAAACCAATGGAGAACTGTGCGCGTTCAGTGGTCAAAACCAATGGAGAACTGTGCGCGTTCAGTGGTCAAAACCAATGGAGAACTGTGCGACGGATTTTAACCTATTAACAAACCAGTTATCATAATGAACACTATGTACGTTGATGCTGTTGCAACAAATACTCAGTTTGAAACGCAGAGACTGACACTCCCTTTTACCAATGGCCACTAGGACAATGTTTTTGTTTTCGTTCAGTTTTTTCAAGATGTACCAATGTCTGGAGGACATTTTTGTTGGAGGGGAGTGTGTAACAAGTAGGGCGAAAGAGACTGGGCCGAGTCCCACGTTAAATATTATGGGATGATAAATCCTATGTGCTGGGTGGAGAAGAAAACACTAAAGTTGTAGTTTGTAAACGACTTGTCTAGTCTGTTTTTGTCAAGTTTCGGGTGGAGTGTAACATTATCAAACAGAGACAAAAGGCAACTCGGAAATGGCATATTCGCATCAACCAAAATTGAATTGTATGTCCTGTGATCACACTGTATATGCCCATATGACTACCTTTCACACTGTAAAATTTGATTTAGGGTTGTGACTTAGCATTTACAAAAATACTAACAAGAATGGGACCGCATCTTCTGATTTTCATCAAAAATTCACACCCGACGAACCGCAACAACGAAAAGAGAGTGACTGCTGAACGAAGAACGTATTTTGAAAATAACTGAGTTCATTTATACATTCCATTCAAAAGTTATACTTCAAAAAATGCATTTAATATAAAATTTCATTGAACTTTCCAGACACGCTGACTCGGTTTAATATATATTACAAGTAGCTATGCATGTATCAATTAATTACGGCTCCTAATTACACAATTGCACTAACATAACTCGTCATCGAATTGTGTGAAGCTTTCAAAATCTACGCTTTGATCAGCATATGAAACATTATGTTTATCCGTTATAGACAAAGCGTATGAATAGTAAAACATTCTCACTGCTAGCTACAAAGCCACTCACTGCCCAGGCAAGGCTAAGATATGGGAGGGAAGATTTAGCCTGGGCAGAGGTTTGCACGACAGAGATATGCGAGATAGTAAGACGTCACCGAAGGGGAGGTGGGTGGGTAAAAAACTGGATATAACTTACGACCGCGTAACTTGGCGAAAGACGCAGAAGACCTGAATTAATGCCCTTAAATTTTCAGGCGAGGCCCCTGGGGACTTGAGGGCCGTTAGGCTATATTCACTGGGGTGTTGGGAGCATGTTAGCATTGCCCGCGGGCTAGTTTCGTGGCTTTCTAAGCAGTGAGAATAGTAAAACATTCTCACTGCTACAAAGCCACTCACTGCCCAGGCAAGGCTAAGATATGGGAGGGAAGATTTAGCCACCGACCTAAGTTCTTCTACTCTCGATAACAATGAGCCACAATCTCCCAAAAACGAAGTTAACCAGCTTAAAGGCTAAAGTACATACCAAACAAACTCTTCTCTCCATAACTCAGAAAAAACCCAAACCCTTACAGGATATAATGGATTGCTACTTAGGAACGAAATATAAGCGATAGTCTTGACATATACGCGACACAAGACCTCCGACACAAACTATGTAAACGAGTGAGGACAAGGTCCGGCCCAGCCGGCAGGATTCCCCTCCCCTATGAAGATAGAGTTATAATATATAACCCAAGTGGCTAGTATGGGGAAGGGAGGGGGCCCGAACCCACCAGCTGAGCCGGACAAGGAACACGTCCTAAGACAGGTTGTAGGGTTTTATTAAGATTGCCCTTCTGGTCGCGGCAGAGCCAATGGGATGGGAGGAAAAGACAAATGAAACCCAAAGGTAGTAACGAAAAACAGGAAGCTATACAGGTGCGGGAAGCGACGCACAACCACAAACTAAAGGTCGACATATAAACAATCGCTTTATAACTTTATGCAGACAAAGGACCAATCTGTTCTACGAAAAAAGGTTAAAACCCTTTACAATCGTTTGAAGGTGTTCTATATTTATACCGACACCGGACCTAACTGCCTCAGGTTGACAAAGACCAAACTCTTTTCCAGTACGACACACAACTGACCTTTACTCTCGACACACAAGCAAAACCTTACAGCTCGACACACGAGCAAAACTTGTACGCTCGACCGACACACGAGCAAACTTTTACGCTCGACACACAAGCAAACTTTTGGGCTCGACATACGAGCAAACAAACTTGTACGCTCGACACACGAGCAAACTTTTACGCTCGACACACGAGCAAAATTTTGGGCTCGACACACGAGCAAACTTGTACGCTCGACACACGAGCAAACTTTTACGCTCGACACACGAGCAAAACTTCCACGCTCGACACACGAGCAAATCTTCCACGTTCGGCACACAAGCGAACTTACGGAAGCCAGTGTACACTCGACACGCGAGTAAATTTAATGGAGGACAGACGAGCAAAACCACGTGCGACACACGAAAAAACCTCCACGCAGGACACGCGGGTACACTACGCACACGCGCTCCACGCGTGACACACGAGTAAACTTCCACGCGCGAAACAGGACCAAAAATAAATAGCTACGCTAGACACGCGGGAAAGTCTTACAAGCTGACGAGCAAAATAAATTGCAACGAACAAGCCGCGAAAAATAAATGGGATAAGAATAGCACAACAAACTTACCTCGAACCAACGTGAACAAGAACTAAGACACGTGCTGGTACACAGGTAGGG